>PVJX010008720.1:0-64126 GCA_004027295.1 Dolichotis patagonum
TATAATATATAATATATAATATATAATATATAATATATAATATATAATATATAATATATAATATATAATATATAATATATAATATATAATATATAATATATAATATATAATATATAATATATAATATATAATATATATATTATATATAATATGTTATATGTTATATGTTATATGTTATATTACATATAATTATATAATTATATAATTATATATAATATATTATATATTATATATATATAATATTATATATATAATCTTAATGCTTTTTACTTCTCCTTCTCCTTTTCTCCTTCCTTTCTCTCCATCCCTCCAGCCCCTTCCTATGCAAAAGGTCTACCTCCATGTTGCCTATTTTGGTCATTTATTTTTTTCTTTAAATTATTTATGTTTTGGATTTTTATATAAAAGAAACTATGTGACATTTAACTTTCTGTGTCTAAACTATTTCACTTAGAATTATGGTCTTAAGGTACTTTCATTTTCTTACAAATGACTTAAATTTATCCTTCTTTATGGTCTTGTAGTACTCCATTTTGTATGTGTACCACATTTTCTTTACTTGTTCTTCTGTTGATGGACATATAGGCCACTTCAAAGATTTAGCTATTATGAATCATGCTGCTACAAAAATGAGTATGCATGTATTATCATAATGTCTTTAACTCTTTTGGGAATATAGCTAGATGGGGAAGAATTGAGTTGAATAGAATTTCTATTTTTAGTTTTCTGAGGAATCTCCATACTGATTTCCAAAGGGATTGTATTAGCTTACATCTTCCACAATGTAGAAGTGTTCCTTTCTTCCCACAGCTTGGGTAGCGTTTGTTATCTTTTGAGTTCTTGATGATAGCCATTCTTTCTGGAGTAAGATGGAATCTCATGTTGTTTTGATTGGCATTTCTCTTATGGCCAAAGATGCCGAGCATTTGTTTTATGTACTTATTGGTCCTTGTTCCTCTTTCTGAGATGTGTCTATTTATTTCAGTTGCATGTTTTTAAAATTTATTTATTTCACTAATCTATTTTTTTTTATCTTTTATTTGGGTGATCTAATTTTTTGAATGCTTTACATATGTGAGACATTAGTGCTCTGAGAAGTAGCTGGTAGGACTTCTTTTCCCAGTCTGTAGGCTGTCTCTACACTCTTTAGGTTATTTCATTTGCTGTATGGAAGTTTGCAATTTGATATACTCTCCTTTGTTGATTCTTGGTGTTATTTATAGCGTAACTGGTATTCTGTTTAGAAGGACCTTTGCCTATAATTTTACCTACTTTATCTTCTCACTGATTGTTTCTAGTTCTTTGATCCATTTTGATTTGATTTTAGCACAAGGAAAAACAGATGGGTCTAGTTACAAAGTCAGAACAATATGGAATTTATCAACTAGTGATTTCTTACTATTATTTTTTTTGGAAATTTTGTATTATTTCTACCCTTTTTTCTGTTTTGGTTTTTATCTCTAAATTTAAAAAAAAAATATATATATATATATATATATATATATATATATATATATATATATGTCTAGATTCAACCTTCTGTGTATGGATAACCAGTTTCCCCAGCACCATTTGTTAAAGAGTCTCTCTTTCTCCTGCATTTTTTGACTCTTTTGTCAAAGATCAGATAGCTGAATGTGCCCGGGGTGTTTCTCTCCCCTTTATTCCATTCCATTGATCTGCGTGTCTCTTTTTGTGCCTGTACCATGCTGTTTTGTTTCTCACTTTTTCTTTTTTAATCACTATAGCTTTGTAATATAACTTGATCTGGGATTGTGATGCCTCCTGCTTTGCTTTTATTGCCCAGGATTGTTGCTATTCTGGGTCTCTGATTCCATATGAGTTTTAGGACTGTTTTTATAGTTCTGTGAAGAATGCTATTGATATTTTGATTGGGATTGCATTAAATGTGTATATCAATTTTGGTAATGTGGTCATTTTACCAATATCAGCTCTTCCTATCCAGGAGTGAGAGTGTCTTTCCATTTTCTGATTTCTTCTTTGATTTCGTAGTTTACATTACAGAGATTGTTCACTTTCTTGGTTAGGTTAATCCCTAATTTTTTAAAGTTATTGTGAGTAGGATTGTTTTCCTAATTTCTTTTTTGGTTGGTTCATTTTCATTATTGGTATGCAGGAATGCCATTGATTTTTCTGTGCTAATTTTATGCCCTGCTTATTTGCTGAATTTATTTGTTGGTTCTAATAGTATTTTGGATCTTCTATGTAAACGATATGTCATCTATGAATAGAGTAGTTTGACTTCTTCCTTTTCTAGACATATCATTTTATTTTTCTCTTTGCTGATTGTTTTGGCCCAAGCTGTGAGTACTCTATTGGCAGGAGTGGTGAATGTAGACATCCTTGTCTTGTTCCTGAGTTTAGAGGAAAAGCTTTCAATGTTCTTCATTTAATATGACGCTGGCAGTAGGTTTTTTCATAAATGGGTTTTGTTAGATTGAAATAAGATCCTTCTATACTTATTTTCTAGACTAGTACCAGGTCTAGTCTATGATGTTTGCTATACTTTATACTGCTGTCTCCTAGACCCCTTTCAATTTGATTTTTAAAAATTAGCTAACATTTTCACTTATTTCCATACTCGGACTCATAAGATATGCATAGAGAATTGGAGATTTTGGGGTTTTTTCTTGTTCCTACCTCCTTCCTTTTTCTCCCTAGAGGAAATCCTCTTTTTTTTTGGTTTCTTTTGTTCCCACACCACCCCTCATGCTGAAGTTAAACCCAAGGCCTTCACACTGAACTACATTCCTACCCCCTTTTTATGTTTTTATTTTGAAATAGGCTCTTGATACCACACTAAGATGCCCAGACTAGTTTAAAACTTATAATCCTCCTTCCTCATCCTCTCAGAGTTCTGGGATTATAGGTGTGCACTGTCATGTCTGGCCACATATTCCTTTTAAATTATTTTTTTAAGTGTTCTTTTATTTCTGTTTCTTTTGGTAAGCAGTTAAACATTTTGGACCAATACCTGAAGCTTAACAATGGTCACTGTTAGCAACCTCTTCTGTGATACACAGATGAGTCAATAGGCAGGGTGGTTGAGTAATTTTCCCGGACACCATTATGATCTAGACACACTGTCTGTCTGAGCCCTGTCTTTGATTCCAGCCTCTCTGCGTGTGCAGATCTCTGGTCCCCAAACATGCCAGTCCTATAAACTCTTGCTCATTGTGCAAGAATGGTTACAACATGCAAAGCATGTTTTCATCCTCCTTCTTGCTCCTTCTTGTCCCAGTACTCCAGTATTGACTTTTCTACTCTAAATGCCACACTTCTTTCCTTCTATACTGAATTCATCCCAAGCCAGGCTACCTAGAAGCTCCCTGAGTTATTCTAACAACTGCCATTCTTATCCTTTCCATGCCGTTCTTTCTGTCCATGTCAGTCAGCAGATTCTCTAAATGTAACTCAGAACACCTTACGTTTCAGTTTAAAATTGTTTAGAGTCTCCTCCTGCTGTCCCAAGGATCAAGTCTAATTCTCAAAAGTGGCCTCCAAGATTCTTTATGATCCTTGCATTACTGGCATCTCTAGAGCCATCTATCACCTCTCCCCGCTATCTCATGAAATATTCTATGTCTTTGCCTGATAAGCTCCTTTCAGTTCTTGAAAAGCCCCATACTTCTGGCTTCCAGGCCCTTGCCCCTTCTGCTCTTATTGTCTGGAAAAATTTTCATCATATAGAATCTCTCTCTTATTCTTCTGTTAGCTGCTACTTCTTGAGAAAGATTTATCTGAGCAGAAAACAGTCTTTCTTACATGCCCCCAATTCCCCTGATACTGAACTTATCATGTTATATGGTGGCAACTTGCTTGATTTATCTTACATATTAGAGAAGCTGGGTGAAGGACAGGTGTGTTTCTATCTTTTTCTCTGTATCTAACACCAGGTTTTAATAAGCATGTGCTAAGCAATTGATGATATGCAGAATAGCAACAGGTGAGCTTAAATGGCTAAATGGAGGCCAGACACAGAGGTCTCATGCTACAGATTTTTAAATTTTTTCTCGGTAGGATGCCACCTAGAGATTTTAAGAAAGAAAATAACATGTGGGTAGACTTTCACATTGTATCTTTCTAGCACCCTTGTGAAAAAATGAGAGCAAAACTGTAGACCTAAGGTTAATAGCTAACAGACTATTGTAATAATGTTTGCAAGAGGGAAGAGGCTTTGAAATATGGCAATAATGATGAAAGCATTGGATTTGAAAGATATTTATAAAGTTGAATTCAGCATGCTGGGTAATCAACAGGTGGTAGACATTAACAGTGGCTTTTTGCTTTTGGGCTTAGGTGACTGCATGGGTAAGATATCATATATTGAGATGGGGAAGGAGGGTGGAAAGGGTAGATTTAGAGATACTGTGGTCTCACACTGACAGAGAACAATACAAGCTCAGTATAAGGCGAGAGCTCTAAGCAGAAAGGAAGTACATAGAGGAGGTGTTAGGCAGAAAGAGACAGATGGCTATAGTATGGGTTTGAGTTTTTTACTCTCTTATAGCTGTGTGACCCTGACATGATGATTAACCATTATAAGCATCGGTCTCTTCTTTTACATAAGGGGCACATAATATCCACATGAATGATTACAGATGAAAGGAGATGATATGCAGAAAGGTTTTAGCACAGTGTCTGGCAATTGTAAGCACCCAGAATGTGTAATTGCTATAAACTACACTAAAGATAGATATTTTAATGTCATTGGTTTACAGGGAGCAGTTTCAGTAATCGGAGGTGAATGAGAAAACTTGGACAGACTATATAAAATAAGAGGGCTGATTAATTAAAATCTATAAGGAAGAGACTCCTTAAGGGCCAGGTGATGTAAGAGAGGCCCCAAGGCAACAGACACTCCAGACTGCCCATGGCAAGGTAGGGTAGAGTAACCAGAGAGCAAGGACTTTGAGACAAAGTGATGCTCTTGGCATCTAGAAAGGAGAGGAAAGAAATGAAGACAGGTCAGGTTCAGGACTTCACAGCTTGGAGACAAATTTAACAAGAGCAGGAAAGCACGAGAAATGGGTGGATCAGAGATTATATAGGTAATGGAAAACAGAGGGTATATTTATCAGATAGAGACGGGAAAATTTCAAAGATCTAGATTTCTGAACTGCTGACGAAGTAGCTTGGGGTCACTGAGTAACTTTTGTTGGACTCCAAGAGGCCTTTCATAGCAAATATACATTTAAACTTTTTGTCCCATCTTCCCACAGTGACAAAACTTCCATCTGGAAACAGCAGCCTTGAAGTCTATAATGTCCTTACAAACCAGCACGAGCATTTTCCTGTTATTTGTACAGTGGAAATGGCTTTCTCATTATGTTTCTGTCTTCTCTGTAATGTATACCGATGCTGTCTGAGGAGCTGGCTAAGGGAAAAAGCAAACACAAATGTGACAGAGCTTGCTGGAAAGGTCTATTAGTGCTCACTTGGGGATTTTTTAAAATCTTCAAATCAATGTTTAATAACCAATTTAATAACAGGCACATTGATGTTCTAAATGTGTTATCTTGTATTTATGTTCTTCATGACTTTAAGGGAGCTAATGTGTCTTCTTTAGTCTCTAACTATACTTTAAAATATTGGCCTTTCAAATAAAATCAATAGGTCAGACAAATTAAAAACTGTCATTTTTATTTGAAAACTTAAAATGTCTCCCTTATTCTAACCATCTCCACTTGGGAAATAGGATTAGATTTTTAAAGAATAAAGTCCTGGAAAAATATGATTGGAGTTTAACATAATTAAAGATGCAAAAGATGATACTCTGCTTTATCAGGGAAAAAGTAACACACTCAAGTCTGGAATCTGTCAATAATCAGCTGTTAGATTAAAATTGTCATTTAACTTCTCTGAGTCTTTTTTATTTTTTCATGAAATAAATTAAGTTATATAGCATTTGAGATCCTTTCTAGTGTCTTGCTGCATTTCTAGGAAAATAAACAATGTGCTTTGAATTTATAAGATTAGCTCACTAAATTTTAGGTTGTTAAACTGATGATACCTTATTAAATGTGAAAGATGTAGCTTTACACCAAGAAAAAAATGATAGTGCTATTTTACAAAGTGAGTAACAATCTTTTGGAATTCATTAATTCTACCTGTGGTCATATTTTCTTTTCTTCCCTGAGAAATCCACTAAAGGGATAGTAAAATTTAAAAAGCTTAAACTCACAAGAAAAAGCCAAAATCAGGAAGAGAAGCTGCAGCAAAAGCTTTCAACTAATCTGGTAGAGAGAAGATAAGTATCTGATACAGGGGAAAGCTAAACCCAAAATTCCTGCATAGTGGGGTGTTGACGGGAATTGAGCAGACTAGTACAAACAACCCTGAGTTGTCCAGGAGGAGGCTGGAATAAACAGAAATGGCAAGATCATGCTTTTAAGGAAGTTGAAAGAAAAATTTTCTGTGCTCAGATTCACTAGAAACGTGAAGGAGGAGTTAACTGAAATTTTGAAATGAATAAAAGGACTTGAAGCTCCTCTCCCCTTACCTAACTGTGGAATCCAGCAGCTAAGCACATGTTCCTCAAGGAGATGATTATAAAGTTTCTTTCCAGCAGCAAAAAACTAAAAGGTCCCAGAGAGAATTCCAAGTGCTATCTTGTGAGATATCCTCAACCTGCTCACACTCATCAACCTCACTGTAAACCCAGGGGTTTAAAGAATTCACCTGTTGGGTCTGGGGATTTAGCTCAGTGGCCTAAGTGCCTGCCTGGCAAGCATGAGGTTGTGAGTTTGATCACTGGTACAGAGTGAGAGGGAGGGAGGGAGGGAGGGAGAGAGAGAGAGACAGAGGGAGAGAGAGGGAATTAACTTGTCATAATACATCTGAATGTTTGGGAAAATACTGATAAGTATGGGCTACTCTGACAGAAATGATGCAAAAATGAATATGTAGAAGACTCAGCAAGTAAAAGAATAGGAAGTGATTGATTTCTAATTGCAAGAAACACAAATGTAAAATTCAAATATAATCATAGGTTACTACTTGTGAAACAGTGATCAATTAAAATTTTGTGAATACTGACTATTTTTTTTTTAAATTTTGAAGGTAGTAAAATACAGCAGAACAAGATAGAACAAAGCCAATCGAGACAATGCAGTGAAATTGGTACAGAAGTTCACAGCATGTTACTGGGATAACAGTAATAGGTGCCACAGTATATCTCATTATCTTCCCAATAGTTGTCCTTTAAATCAGGTGTAGCAAACTCAAACCTAATACATAACATGATAAAACCTATCAAAACAGAGTATTGAATAGAGCAATACAATTAATCAAAACAAAGCAAAACAGTGATAACAATATTTGCCTTCAAAGAGATGGTAGAAGGAAATCCCCCATATTTGCTATATGGCATACAGTCATCTTCCTCTCAAGAGATGCTCAGACCTCTGGCTCCTATTTGCTAATGGGTGGGGAATGAGATGTTTGATTCTCAGCCCGCGGGCCGCTAGGCTCATGGCTGCTTACGGGGGAGGCCAGGGGGTTGCTTTGTTGCCTAGCACCCTAAATTCCACCATGGTGAGGATCTCAGGAGATGCTGGCTGGTTCTCCCTCTGGGTCGACTGCTGTTCACTTGAGCCATGGCTGCTTACCAGGGAGGCGAGCAGGTTCCTTTGTTGCCCAGTGCCCTAAGTTCCACCAGGGCATGGATCTCGGGAGATGCTGGCTGCCTGGTTCTCTCCCTGGGTCACCCTCTGCTCACTCTAGTCATGGCTGCTTACCAAGGAGGCGAGCGTGTTCCTTTGTTGCCCAGCGCCCTCCTGACTACTGGTTTAAGGCAAAGATTTTTAAAATTTTGGGAGACCTAGAAAAAGAGATGATAAGCACAGAAGATATACATTTTTATGTATCATTATTAAAATTCATTGAAAATCATTAAAATTAACAAGTCAAGAAGTAAGTATATAATCAGTGACCAAAAAATACTAGAATTAGTGGGTAAAATAGTATTGTTTGTAATATTGTCTACAGCAATACAATGTCTAGTTCTGTTTATAGTGATATGGTTTAATGGTGGTCCGGTTAGGTTTAATGTTAAACCTTGAAATCTGAAGAGATTTTTCACATTAGGATTCATTTCTCACACCAGTTCCTCTGCAGGTATGGCAGTTTTATGGGGCAGCCCCTTTTGGTGTGGGGACTCTGAGGTCATCATCATACTCTAGCCCCCCAATCTGGAACTTTCAAGGTGTAACATGCTGCCTTCTTCCAAAGAGAAAGAAAAAGCTGGAGAACTCTTTTAAATATCTCAGACTAGAAGTGACTTGTCACATCACTGTTTAGAAATTATAGCACAAGCCTCTCTTTCATCACAAGGCAGTGAATCACAGGAAATACCTGGGTATGAGTATTTTTGATAATCTTTACTATAGATTTTTTAAACCAGTCTGAATGTGGAAATTTAATGAAAATAAGTGCACTGTAATAAAAATAAGTGCACAGAAAAAATTCATAATACTTTGTTAAAGAGTACCAAATGTTGAAATAGATGGAAAATAGTGGTCATAACTTTCCCTTGCTGCTGTTGTATTTGCCAGAGCAGATTGGACCAAGGACTTTGGTCAGTTTGTCAATATTAATATCTGTATAAAATTAAAATTATGTCAGAGAAGAAAAGTCCTCTATCATATGTTTTCTACAAGAAGAAGCCACAAAGGAATATGAAATAATAGTGACAGACCCTTTTTGTCATTGTCAGGATTCCAAAATACTAATGATGATTGCAACAGTGCCTCCTCGTAAATTCACATGGCTCACCCTAAAAATGATGTGACCAACAGCTCCATCAAAATTGAATCACTTTCTGCCCTCCAGCTCAGGCAATTTTTGATCTGTGTACATTTGCTCTCATCATGCTACTCTCTGGAATTACTGCTCCTGCTTTATGAAAGAGTTTGAGTCACATTTTCCCCACGAAAACTTCCTTACCATCTCAGGAGCCAGCTCTCAATATTCACACAGAAATTCTTGCCTGTGTAATTAAATTGGCATTTTGGAGGCATAGTATCAAGTATTGGTCCTGGTGCTGCTGTGTGGAATTATTTAAATGTTTTACCTGTTTCGTATTTTCTTGTGTTGATTTATTCTCCCTCGGTCTCTATTGTGAGCCTCTTGGGGTTGGGACCTGCTGTGCACTTCCTGCTACCTCCTCCAGTGTGCACTTCCTCCACAGGTTTCCCCAGCATGTAGTACACACCTGGCATAAAGATATCTAAATAATTGTTCTGAGGACCAAAGTGGGCTACAGCACTGGGGTGTGGACAGTGGGTATTCTAGATGATACCACCACCTGCTCCAAGCCTGATAGCTTCTTCAAACAGTTCTTCATTGGTTCACTGAAGTTCTCATTGGTTTAAATATTATAAAGTATTAAAGGATCACTTGGGTGTGTCATTCCATTGCTCTCTCTTGCTTTTCCTTGCTTATCAGGATAGTTCTACCATAATGGGTTTAAGAGAACAAACACAGGTCTTGATATAATATTTAAAATACCTTTACTTTGGGATGCCATGTCCCACCCATCTCTCCATGTTCCCAGGGTGAGGATGGTGAGAGAATTGAGAAAAAGTACAAGAATCGGAATACAAAAAGCTGAGGCTGTGTGGAGCCCTCTTACCTGACGGGAAGTACAAAGAAGCAGGAGGAGAGGGCAAAGGAGTGAGAGGAAGGAGCAGGATAGCTCCAAGGGCTGCAGCGCATTTACTTATCCAGTAGGAGACTGAGTATCATGTGAAACCTCTCTGCCTGAGTTTATCCACGTGGCTTGTCTCAGATGCCAAGTGTTCTTGAGATTAGAGCAGTTTATCGATGCTACTTGCCTCGGCATCCAGTGTTCCTGAGATTAGCCTTGCTCTGGCCCACACATGATCTATCTTCAGCTTCAGCAGCTCCCCACACTGATAAATATTGGTCAAGCAGGGATTTCTTTCTAATACTAACAGCTGGATTCCTAACCTTAAAAAGCTCAGTGCTTCATAAGAGTAATTGGCTATTACTGCCAAGATTTTCACCAAACTTTTCCGAAACCCATGGTCTAGGAGAGAGACTAGAAAGGAAAAAGAAGGAGTGTTATAGTTAGGGAAAGAGAAGGAATGGAAATGAGAGAAATTGAGGGTGGAATAGAGGGAAGAGGAACAAAGAGAACTGAGAATATCATGTAAAACCCTAAAAACAACCGTGAATGTACTCAGGGCCCACACTTTTCTTCATGGCATAGTTTTGCTCCCTAAATGTTACTATAAGACATGTAGAGAGTACAGAAAGATCTGAGCCACATTTGAATAAGGGGGAGATTTGCTCCATTTTGACAGAACACATTGCAAATTTCTCTGTGTTAGGGTCAGTAAACTATACTGCAGATTTTAATGACTTTTCATAATTCAGTAGTTCCATAATTTAGGGTTTTTAGCTTTAGTTTGCTACCATGTTGGCAGCATGGCTTCCAAAAAATGCAGTAAAAAAAGGGTCAGATATAGTTGTGTGAGGTGTCTTGCCACTGAAGACAACAGAGTTAAGGCAGGCAATGCATCCACTGAAAGGGCTTCTGAACCTCGACTATGTGTGGATGGCTAGTGGGGGTGCTGGGGAGGCCAGGTACTTCAAGTTTTAAAATCAGGAATGATCATGTCCCTGTCATATATTACCATCCTTTATAACCACTTCCGAGACCACAAAGTTTATCCTGTATTGGCAAATTTTTTTCTTTACTATGGAAAAGTTAGACAGAAAGAGGCAGAACTGTATATTGATCATCCGCACACCCAGAGCACTGCTTGAACCTTCTGCTTTTCTTTTTTTTATTTAAGAGAAAAAAAAGCAAAGCAGAAAAATGTAGAAATAATACAGAATTTCAAAAAAAAATTAACACTAAGAAATCACTAGTTGATAAATTTCATATTGTCATCTTAGAAATAGTTGTTCAAGTCACAAAATTAAAGCATAAAAAGTGGACAATCAAACAATGAGTGCAAACCATTCTGTTCAATGATCCAACAAAAACTTAGTAATATGGTCATCTATCTTACACATTTAAACACACATGCAGTTATATCCTTTAGAGAACTTTCTTTCCCTTTCTTTTTTATAATAGCTATTACACATTTCAGATTTTATTAATACTACAGTTTTTATTACTTGTTACACCAGAGAGACAATGTGGAAATTATAAATGTGATTCTTATTTATTTCACTTATGAGGATAGTCTCAAGTTGCCTCCATTTACCTATAAAGGCCTCAAGGTCATCCTTTTTTATACCCAAGTAATATTCCATTGTACAGAAATGCCACATCTTTTTCATTCACTCTGCGGTTGATGGGCATTTTGGTTGTTTCCAAGATTTAACTATTACAAATTGTGCTGCTATAAACATGGGTGCACATATACTACTGTGACATGACCTTTTCAGATTTTCTGGGAAAATACCCAGGAGGGGAATAGCTGTATTGAATGGAACCTCCAATCCTAGTCTTCTGAGAATTCTCCATACTGATTTCCATAGTAGTTGCATGAGTCTACACTCCCACCGACAGTGTAGAAGTGTTCCTTTTTCTCCACAGGCTCACCAACATTTGTTATCAATAGATTTCTTGATGGCAGCCATTCTTTCTGGAGTGAGATGAAATCTCAATGCTGTTTTAATTTGCATTTCTCGAATGACCAGTGATGGTGAACATTTCTTCATGTATTTATTTGCCATTTGTATGTCTTTATCTGAGAAATGTGTGTTCATCTCAGATGCCCATTTTTGGAGAGGGTCATTGAATTTGGGGGGGTTGATGTTTTTTTAATTCTTTATATGTTTTGGATATAAGTCTTTTGCCTGAGGGGTTGCTGGTTAAATTTTTTTCCCATTCTGTGGGTTTTCTTTTCACTCTGTTGGTGATTTCTTTTGAAGTGCAAAACTTTTTAATAATATGAGGTCCCAGTTGTTGATTCCTTGAAGCATTTACCATGTGGTTTGCATTTTGTTCATGAATTCTCTGCCTACCACTATGTCTCCAAGACTTCTACCTACCTTGTCTTCCAGTAGATTTAGTGTTTCTGTTTTAATGTTTAGATCTTTGATCCATTTTGATTTTAGTTTAGTGCATGGTGATAGGCATGGATCTAGTTTCAATTTTCTGCATGTGGAGAGCCAATTTTTCCAACATCATTTATTAAAGAGGCTATCCTTCTTCCAGTGAACATATTTAGCCCCTTTGTCAAATATCAGGTGACTGAATTTCTTTGTAGTTGTGTTTGCATCTTCTAATCTGTTCCATTGATCCTCATGTCTATTTCTTTGCCAGTACCATGCTGATTTTATCACAGTAGCTTTGTAGCATAGTTTCAAGTCAGGAATTGATATGCCTCCTGTCTTGCCTTTGTTTCCCAGAGCTGCCTTTGCTGTTCTAGGGTTCTTCTGTTTCCAAGTGAATTTTAGGAGTGTTTTCTCTATATCTGTAAGGTATGTTAATGATATTTTGATTTGGATTGCATTAAATCTGTATAACAGTTCTGGAAGTACAGTCATTTTCACAATGTTGGTTCTTCCTAGCCAAGACCAAGGAATATTCTTCCTATTTCTAATATCCTCTTCAATCTTCTTTTTTAGTGTAGTATAATTTTCAGCATATAGGTCTTTTACATTCTTGGTTAGGTTGATTCCTGAGTATCTCATTTTTTTAGATGCTATTGTGAAAGGTGATATATCCGTAATTTCTCTTATGGAGATTTTTGTTTGTGTACAGGAATGCTATTAATGTTTGAGCATTGACTTTGTAGCCAGCTACATTGCTGAATTTGTTTACTACCTCTAGTAGTCTTTTAATGGAGTTTTTTGGGTCTTCTATATAGAGTATCATGTCATCTACAAATAGTGATAATTTAACTTTTTCCTTTCCTATTCTTATTCCGTTTATTTCTCTTGCTTGTCTGTTTGCCCTGGCTAGTGTTTCCAGAAATATATTGAATAGGAGTGGTGGTAGTGAACATCCTTGTCTTTACAATTTCTTCACTTCTATGAGCTTTGGGTTTAACTTGATCTTCTATTTTTAGAAGCTTCAGATGTAGCATTAGGTTGTTTATTTGTGCTCATTCTGTTTTCTTGTTATGACACTCTAATTTTAGAGCGAAAGCTTTCAGTTTTTATCCATTTAGTATAATGTTGGCTGTTGGTTTGTCATAGCTGGTCTTTATAAGACTGAGGTAGACATCATGTATTCTGAGTTACTGAAAAGCTTTTATTATGAACAAGTGTTGGACTTTATTGAAAGTTTTTTCTGCATCTGTTGAGATGATCATGTGACTTTTGTTTTTGGCTCTGTTGATGTTACATTTATTGATTTGCATATGTTAAACCATCCCTGCATTTCTTTAATTAATCCCACTTGGTGGTGGTGTATAATCTTCTTGATGATTTGTTGCATTCTATTTGCCAGTATTTTATTGAGAATCTTTGCATCAATGTTTATTAGTGAGATTGGAGTATAGTTCTCCTTTTTAGTTGGGTCTTCTCTGGTTTTGGTATCAGAGTAATACCTGCCTCCAGGAATGATTTAGGGAGGAATGCTTCCCTTTCAATTTCATTGAAGAGTTTAAGGAGTATTGGCATCAAATATTCTCTAAATTTCTTGTAGAATTCAACTGTGAATCCATCAGGACCTGCGGTTTTCTTTGTTGGTTGTATACAAGATCTTTTGAATTTCCATGGGATCTGTAGTAATTTCCTTCTTTTCAGTCTTTATTGCATGAATTTGGGTTTTTTCTTTCTTTTTCTTGATAAGGTTAACCAAAGGTTTATCAGTTTTGTTTGTTCTCTCAAATAACCAGCTTTTTGATTCATTAATTCTTTGTATTTTTAAAATTTCAATTGCATTAATTTCTGCTCTGATCTTTACAATTTCTTCACTTCTATGAGCTTTGGGTTTAACTTGATCTTCTATTTTTAGAAGCTTCAGATGTAGCATTAGGTTGTTTATTTATGCTTATTCTGTTTTCTTGTTATGACAATTTGCTATATACTTCCTTCTTAAGATTGCTTTCATTGCATCCCACAGATTATGGTATATTTCTGTATTTCATTGAGTTGTAAGTATTGTTTTATTTCTTCTTTATTTTTGTCTGTAACCCACTGGTTGTTCAGAAGATTGTTATTTAATTTCCATGTATTTATGCAGGTTTTGCAATTTCTTTTGCCATTAATTTCCAATTTCAGTGCACTATGGACAGATAATATGTATGGGATTATTTCAATCCCTTTGCATTTACTTAAGAATGTTTTATGGGTTATTATATTATCTGTTTTGGAGAATGTCCCATGCACAGCTGAGAAGAATGTATATTCTGATGTGGTTGGGTGGCATACTCTGTAAACATGTACTAAGTCCATTTGCTTAATGGTATGATTCAGTTCTAGTATTTCTTTGCTGACTTTTTGTCTAGCTGATCTGTCTCTTTGTGACAATGGGCTGTTAATGTCCCCTGTTATAACTGTGTTCTTGTGTATTTGGTTTTTCATGTCCATTAATATCTGTCTCATATAGTTGGGTGTGCCTGTATTTGGTGCATATACATCTGTAATTGTTAGTTCTTCCTCTTGAATTTTTCCACTAGCAAGTACGTAGTGACCTTTTTATCTCTTTTAATCATTTTAGGTTTGAAGTTCACATTGTCTGCAAATAGAATAGTTACCCCTGCTTTTTTCTGGGTTCCTATTGCATGGAATAATATGTTTTCCATCCTTTGACTTTAAATCTATGAGTTTCCTTTTGAGTCAGATGTGTTTCTTGCATACAAATTTTGTGGGATCATTTTTCTTGATCCATTCTGTCAACTGATTTCTTTTGATAGGTGAATTGAGGCCATTTACATTTATGGATATAATTGCTTTGTACTGGTTCAACTTTGTCATGTTATGTTCCAGTTGTTTGTTTTCTGCTTTTCCCCCTTGTTTAATTGCTTGTCCTGTCTGATGGTTTCTTTCTTTTGTTGTTCTGGAGATTCTGGTCATTTTTATCTCTATCTAGTATGTCTTTCAATACTCTTTCTAGGGTTGGTTTGCTGGACATAAATTTCTTCAGTTGTTCTTTGTTGTGGAAGTATCTTGTTTCTCCATTAAATTTCAAAGAAAGTTTTGCTGAGTACATCAATCTGGGTTGAAATTTGTTTTGTTTCAGGGCTTGAAACGCCTCACTCCAAGTTCTTCTTGACTTGAGTTGAGGCTTTGTGCTAAAAAGTCTCCCATGATTCTATTAGGTTTTTCCATGATAGGTGAGTTGTGTCTTTTCTCTAATAGCTTTTCTATTCTGTTTTTATGTTGTATGTCTAGAATCTTAATTATTATATGTTTGTGTGTAGATTTATGTTGGTTGTGACTGTTTGGCATTCTATATGCCTCACTTATCTGCATATCAGATTTTTCCCCATGTTTGGGAAATTTTCTGCTATTACTTCTGTGAATAGTTTAGCTATGTCATTTGCTTTGACTCCTGCATCTTCACTGATGCCTGTTAGTTTTATATTGTTTCTCTTGGCATCATCTTGAAGCTGCTGGATTGTCATTTTATGCTGCTTTGTTATTTTTAAAAGCTCTAGCCATTCATGATCACTGATTGCAATCCTGTCCTCAAGGTCCAAAATTCTATCCTCAGCTTCATTTAAATGGCTTTGCCAACTTTCAACAGAATTTTTTGTTTCTTGGGTATCTCTTTGAATTTGTTTCATGGATTCTTTTTTTTTTTTTTTCTATATTGTTCATTCAAGGTTTCAATCAGTTTCCCATGCTGTTGTACTTTTTTTCTATATTTCTTCTCTAGCTGTGCTTAGCAACTCCTTTACTAATGTTGTTATTTCTGTCTTTACATGGGAGATTATGTCTCATTTGATTTCCTTTATAGTCTCATGGATTTATTTTTATTTTACTTGCTATCTTTTTGAGATTTCCGTTGTTGACTTTTAAAGTCCTCTATTTCAGTGTCTCCATTACTTGCTGCTGATGGACTAGATATTTGAGATTGGATTTTGTTATTTTCACCTTTTGGGCTAATATTTGGTCTTTCAATCCTACTAGTCTCACCTATCAGTAGTGTGTATCTTAGGGTCCTACTGTGTGATTGATGTTTGTCCACCTGCTGGGTGCCACAATGAAGAGGTGGGCCAGTCACCTGAATTCCTCCTGCAGGGCCTGTTAGGTGAGTCCCATATTCTTCCTAGGCTAACAAGTTTAAGCATATTGATGTGACTCAGCCCTTAGTTCCTGCTGTTACTATATCTTCAAGTTGTTCCAGGTCACCAGATCTCCCTGTCTATAGTGTTTGTCTCAGTTGGGACCCTGATGTGTCACTGGGTGTCTCATAGGCCCTTTTAATTTTCTCCAGGTTGGGGGAGGCCCTAATGACACCCTCCTCAACCTACCTGATGTTCTCTGTGTGGAGGAAGGACTCACCTACACTGTTGCCAAGCTCACCAAGGTTCTACTTCTGGAGGGGGCTTGGCTATTGTTCCCGTTTACCAACTGAAAGTGGCAAACTTATTCCTATTTTAGGGGCAAACTTACCACACTGATGGAAGCCTGTTGAGGTCTCCTGTTTGGATGAGAGGTTACCGAGTCTCTCACTGACACAGCATGGTTAATCCACTGCAGTCCAATGTCCTGGGAGGAGGAGTGGGAGCCAAAGATCAACAGCAATACTAGGTCCAGGAAGTGGGGGGTCTTAGAGGGCAGTGCTGGGATGGCAGGGGTGTGGAAGAGGCTCTGCCTGACCCTGAGTGTTTCTGGAGGTCCTGTGTCCTGTGGCAGATGGCGGTATGGCAGGGGGCAGGAGGGGCAGGCTTGGGGGGCTTGGCCTTGCATGCTGCTGTGGATCCTGTGTCCTGTGGCACATGGTGGAACAGTGGGGGCTGCACTTCTTATTTATGTTCTATTACCTATGCTACCTCTACTCCACATCTCTATTGCTTATTGATTTTATTACTGCTCCATGTGCACATTTATTTTGGGAATAAAGTAAAATTTGCACCCCTGGGAATATCACTGAAATTTCCACTCATTCTTTGAACTACTTTTGCACTGTTTTCCCATTTCCAAGAACTCCTGAGCATAAGAAGTTTAGTAATCACCAAGGGACTTGCAAGGAATTTTTATGTGGTATTCCCTGGGCTCATCTTTCTGTAGCTTTTCCCTCCAAAACCCTCCTTGACATTTTGGCTACTGAACCAGAGGAAACTCTATGCTCTCACCCCTCAGGCTGACCAGATGTGTGTTGCTTTGAGCTGCAGGTAGACTGAGAAGTACACTCAAACGAAGTGCTGAATCTCACAAATCTCAACCGTCTGAGTGTTTTTCAAGTTTCTGCCTGCTTCTTTCATATACTGTCAACTAAATTGAAAATAAAAACAGTGACTACTTGTTATGTGTACTATCCATTGGAAGGTCGATCTGTTCAAGTTACTTGTTGTTTCTGTTTTTGAACCTGAGTATACCTAGTAAACTTCTGAAACTTTAAATATTTCATCCAGCATTTCAAATTTTTAAAAAAATTTTATTTAGAAAGAAAAAAAACAAACAAACCAAACAAAACAGAAAAAATGGTAGCAACAATATAGAATTCCAAAGGGAAAAAAGAAAAGAACAGCAACAATAAAAAAAACTAAGAAATCACTAGTTGATAAATTACATACTGTCATCTTGGAAATAGTTGTTCAAGTTACAAAATTAAATCATACAAAGTAGACATTCAAACAGTGAGACTATTAACAGTTCTGCTCAACAATCTAACAAAAACAGTAGTATGGTCATCTATTTTCCACACTTAAACATGCATGCAGTTATATCCTTTAGAGCACTTTCTTTTGCTCTCTCTTTTACAGTAGCAATTATGCATTTTGGGTTTTATTACTCCTACAGTTCTTATTACTTTTTTTATTTTAAAGAGAATAAAACAAAAGAGGGCAGAACAAAGCAAATCAGAACAGAACAACATAAGCAACACAACACTTTACAACAAGACAACCAGACATTAACAGTAGCTGTCAAAATATCTCTTTCTCTCCTATAGTTGAGCATAGTTTCAGATACAATGATATCAAACATAACAAAATAGTATAAAACCGTTCAAGAGAATGAAAGAATTACAAGACATTCTGAACTGAATAACTGTGATCAATGACTACTATAATATCTCATTTTGAATAAAAAGATCTGTTTATACTATCACATATATTAAAATCGCAATAAGACACAACATGATAGAACCGATGGTAATAGCAGAGTAGAAGCATGGTAGGACTTCTAAGGAAGTCGATATTAAATCAGCAATGGCTGCCATAATGTTTTGTTTTCTTCAAAACTGCTGTTCATACCATCATGCATAATAAAGTCAAACAAAATAGATTAAAACTACTCCAACTGATGAATGAAAACATTGAAAGGTTTCAAAGCAATGAAATGGGGAATCATGATTACAATAAAATCTTATATAATCTTACCAACTCTCATACTAGGGAGACTATACGGTATTTATACATGTGTATTTGGTTTATTTCGCTTATGAGTATGGTCTCAAGTCATGTTCATTTGTTTATAAATATCTCAATGTGATCATTCTTTATAGCTGAGTAGTACTCCATTGTATAAAAATACCACAACTTTTTAATCCATTCCTCAGTTGATGGGCACTTCGGTTGTTTCCAAGATCTGGCTATTACAAATTGTGCTGCTATAAACATGGGTGCACATATATCACTGTGGTATGATGTTTTCAGTTCTTCTGGGAATACGGCATTTCAGATTTAAGAAGAGAAATTTTCCAATCTCATTTGTCTTTCTCATTAGACCCTGGTCCATGAAGACAGGGGACTCTAGAGTCTGTTTCCATAGTGTCATGGTTTATGTCAGTGACCCCCAAGCCTCATGCCTTTGCATTATGCATTTTTGATTGGTTCATTGTCTAGCACTTGGATTGGTGGTATGAGTGTTACACCCACCTAGGGGTGGAGCCAGGATGTGATGTAATGGCAGGAAGAAGGTGTGTCTCTCTCTCTTGCCAGTTTCCACCTTGCTGTTTGCAGTTACCTTGAACTGCGGTCCTGCCATGACACCTTGCCTTGGAGCCAACTGAGTATGGACTGAAACCTCTAAAAACTATAAGAAATAAACCTTTCCTTTCCTAAGTTTGGGCATCAGGTATTTTGTCTCAGTGATGAATAAAAAGTAACTAAGACACATGTTGTAGAAATGTGCTATTGGAAACACAAATTTTTAGTGGGTTGTATTTGTTTCTTCTTCTGCTGTATCAAATCACCAGTTTTAGTGGCTCAAACAATGTAAATGCATTATTTTGTACTTCTACAGCTTAGATGTCCAACATGGCTCTCACAAAGTTAAAGCTAAAGTATAACATGGTTGATTCCATTTTCAGGCTCTTGGGAGTGGATTACTTCTTTATCTTTTCAGCTTCTAGAGACTCTTGGTTTCTTGACTCAAGTTCCTATTGTTTCATCTTCAAAGACCTTCACATTGCTTCATTCTGGCCTCCTCTATCTCCCTTTCCTACATTGAAAAATCCCTATGGATTACATTGGGCCACTTGGATAAGCCAGAATAAGTCACTTAAAGGTTTCACTTCTCCTTGACTATGTAACTTAACATAGTCACAGGGTCTAAGGATTAGGGCATGGATGTCTTTTGAGGGCCATTATTCTGTTTGTGAACACATTTTATCTGGGTTGTTATAATCTAATAGATTGCTTGAATTGTTATTATTTATCTGGCTCTGTTTTCTGTGTTCCTTTCTTTGGTTAACACGGAAGCTGTTATGGTTTAGAGTAAGACTATTCCCTTCCCCTAAAATCTCATGTACTCAGCCCTGTGACATATAGCTATGCATGTTTTCCATATATACATATGGATTTGGAACATTGCATACATGTAATAAGGTATGTTGGATATGAGACCAATATCTCAACACAAAATGCATTCTTATTTCATGTATGTCTGATAAACATTGCCTAAAGATATGTTCATAAAATATTTGTAATAATTTTTGTGTATGAAAAAAGTTTCATAGTATAGTGCTTTCCATTTTTGGTATTATATCTGAGCTCAAAATGTTGTAAAATGTGGATCATTATGCATTTAGGATTTAGGATTTTTGAAATGGAGATACTGAATTACACACACCCACACAAGTGAAATCATATCTCATACCTATTTGTATAATAAATTTTCAGATTTTTCAAGACATGTCCACAGATAATTTTTAACTAATTATTAATTTTTCATTTAATTATGATTAAATTAGAATGGCAAAGATCAGATTTAAGTGCATTATGATTGTATTGGAAGACACTTTAACAAGAAAAGTAGAAGAATGTGTTTTGAAAAAAAAAACTTTCTAGTCCATGCATTTTCCTCTCCACTGGGGGCGCAGACCTCTCAGCAAGCTAGGTCACCCCTATTAACCTTAATGCATTGCATGTCAACTGCATTATGCACAGGGCAATTTTTGAAGCAAGCCATATACTACAGTGGATTTTCAATTCAGTGCTTTCTTTATTTCTCTGTATGATCACATTCACTGTTTTTTGCAAAGCAGCAGAGTAAAATGAAGAGTCAGTACAACATTGATTATACCTTAGTGACTTAATTGGAAAGTTTGTCTTAAAGAAGCATCTTAATAGCTAGTTAAAACTCTGACATTGGTTTGTATGAGAATTTTCATTATTGAGATATTTCAAATACACAGTCACTTTTCCAGATAACATAAAAAAGTTTATTTTGCATTGGAGATGTTGTTAAATAATATGTCAAATTTCTATCATGTAAAATATACCTAAAAGCCTCCATATTTTCCTGCTTATTAAAAATGAATTGTCATCAAATACATACCTTATCTTTTGTTACTGAATAGTTTACTTTAGATATGCATACATCAGAAAGATGGAATCAACCAGTTAATTCTGGTCTATTTCAAGAAATTAGCTTTAAAAAGTGAGAATAAAATTCTAAGAAATTTTTGGAGATGATTAGTAGAAAGTTTGAGTCCACTGTGATCTACTTCTCCTTTGGCAGGGATTGCCACAGCAGCTTTAAGGGTAGGGGCTTGGCTGGTTGTAGTATTATTCTAACCCTTGGCTAGCAATTTAGTATGTTGTTGGAATTCCCTCTAATGTGTTCACAAATGCCTTGCCTCTCTCCTGTTTTAAATCTTTTTCAAAAAGGAAAAGGTGTGAAAAACTCCTCTAATGGCTCTGATTTGTTAATAATGGGTTTTGTTCAAAATAGAAATTGGTCCTGCAGAGGAGGTGACCCTTTAATTCTCCTCACTGAGCTCCGCATTGTAGTAGGTGGCTTCATTTGTTACTCTAGCTCACTTGACTGCAAAAGGTAATTACAGTTAGAATTAAACTCTATGGACTGTGTCCCACTGCTTTTCTCCTGCACGATGCCGCTGGGAGGATGATTCCTGCATGTTCACCTCTTGTTTAGAAGATTCATGTTTATCTAATGCAAAGTCAATATTATTGTCCAGTAAGGAGTTAGGGGATTGCTAACGATCTATCAGGGAGTGAGCGTTCTCTCACAGCCTGACCCCACGCTTCAGTGGCTCGGAAACCACTTAGCACTACTCCGAGTCCCATCTCCCTTCACATGCCAGCCACAACCCATCATTTATCTCATCTGAAAATGTTCCATGATGAAATACTGCCCAGTGCTTTAATGACGGGCAAAGCTGAGACGCTGTCAAGACAGGATTGTAGTGACAAGAAGTAGCTTGAACAAGTGTAACTGTCTTGTGCCTGTGTCCACATTTCACCCTCTGTTTAAACACAACAGGAAACCTGCATGGTGAAGGATGGAGGAGAAGGAGTCAATGCTTAAATTCCTACCATCACCAAATGAGGCCGGCATGCAATTCCCTGAATCCTCAGTATTAGAACATTCAGGGTCACTTTCCTCTAAACATATTAAGATAGAAAATATAACATAACCTGTATTTTATACTAAAGTAGAAATGAAGAATGTCCCTATCCCAGCTCTGATATGTGAGGTGTGAGAACAGCCTTCTTGTCTACTTTCAAAGGAAGCAGAGAAAGCAGGATTCTCACTGTCCCCAACCTTTGTCTCCCTATTTGAATGATGGCCTGTCATAACCTTGTCTGGAGATTTACTGCTAGAATTAAGTTGAATGACATATGAAGTAGAACTACAAAAAGCTAGACTTTTAGCAGACTATCTGGTTGCATCTGCAACTAGAAGTCTGTCTCTTCTAGGTTGTTTTTCTTAAAAATCCACTCATCCTGGTTCATGACTAACTCTCTTCTTCCTTAACTCACACTTTCCATTTCTGTCATATCTGTAACTATAGGGAGAGTAGATTCTGTCTTCCAAGTTGTATGAACTTATTAGCTGCTATTTTTGAGGAACAAGTACCCCATATATGGAAGACTGACAATTGGAGTCCCAAGGATCCCATGTGCTAGGTAAATTATCTGAAATTAATTCCTCTGGATGGCTAACTGATTTCACTCCATCCTTTGGGGATCCAAGTTTTTCCCTAACTACTGTTTCTAATGAATAATGAATATTTGGAGAAATAGAGATTCTTTGTCTCACATAATGTTCCCTTTTGTGAGACTGTAGCATGACCAGTCTTGGGGGAACTGCTGGGAGTACAAAACCTTATCAGTGGAGAGGGCCTTGTGGAGTGGGATGGTATAGATTTTGCATGTGCCCATTTCCGCCATGGATCAGAGTGTGCTGGTGAGTAGACAGTAGAAGAAGGTGACAGGAAACTGAGACTCATGAGAGTAATGGACCAGAAGATACTCTTGGACCCAGTGGGCATCTTACAAACAGGAGGCCACTGCTGCTTGTAATACATAAGAAAGACACAAGAAAAGGTGACTTATGAACAGATCACAAAGAATATTCATGAAAGAACATTAATAAGAACTTTCTTTCTCATAGACAACTAGTTATGAGCTCCAAGGATGTAAACTCTTAAAGAACAGGGAAAAATGATGTGGTAGCAGAAAATGTCAGCAAAAAAATTAAAAATTTACAGAGAACTTAAGAAATAAAGAGTAAAATGCAACTCTTCAGGAGAAGTATATTGAATAGGCCTGACATAAACAAAACCATCCTGATAGCCTCTGCCCTGAGCAGATTATTCCTAGCTCCTATTCCTGGATTCTGCTGCTGCTGTTCATGCAGTGATCAGCAGGCTCATGCATCCCACAGGGAATATTGCAGCTTGTTCCTGGGCCAACCTCCCCAGTGCCTATCTCACAGTTTGTATTAATCATACACGCATGGCACTTCCTGTTTAATCACTTGGCAATTATCTGGTTTATATCTTCTGTTTTCATCTCCTAAACAAGATTTGCCTCATCAGATCTTAAAATTGCATTTGACATGGTAACGAACAGTTGAAGTATTTGTTCCCTACAAATGTAATTATTTACCATGTAATTTTCAGGAAGATACAGCTTCTGAGTGTTCATATAGAATTTACTATGTAATTATCAGGCTTGCCACCATTCTGCTTCACAGCTGAAATGGCCTGTGAGGGCAGCTGTCAAGAGGAGAGATACTGAGGGAGTCCCCATCCCATGTTGAAAGTGGCCTTGCATATCTGGGTGATTTCCTGTGAGTTATATGAGCATCTGGGGAAATTGCTTAATTTTTCTTTGTGTCAGAGAAGAAAAGTTTCAGTGAATAATTAGAAAGAACAAAGAAGAATTAGATGTCTTTGTAAAAGACTTTCACTGATGTCTGCAGTCACAGTGCTATGAGAATCTGAGGCAAGAAGGTTAAAAGTTTGAGCCCAGCCTGGTTAACTTTGGTGAGATTCTGTCTTAAAATAAGAAAGAAAAAAAAGTCTGGGGATGTAGCTCAGTGACAAAGGGCCTATGTTTAATCCCAAATTCTTCAAAAACAGAAAACAAACAAGCAAACAAAAAACCAAAACAAAACCAAAGCAACAAAAGAAGATTTTTATGAGCTGGTGCACTGTTCCCTCAGTTTAAGGGAGGGAAAAGATGAAACATGAGCAGTTTTAGTTAAAACTTATGAGAAATAAGGTGGGCAGTGGTGACTATTGAAATGACTAATCGCAATGATGTCATTTAACTCATCACCAACAATGAACTTATATTACAGTCTGTAATTCCTTCTTTGACTTTATCTTTTACTTGCCTTATATTTGATTATGTGGGAATCCTTTTAGTAGTCTATTTGTGGCATGCATGGCATAACACAGTAGCCCAGAACTTGGGTATCTGCACCATAGTTGCCTGGGTTCCCCATCTGATTTTATCATTTTCTTATTTCCACACCATTGGACAACTACTTAGTCTCTCAAAGGCTTACATGTTTCTTTAAAAAATCCTTTTTGTAGTAAATAGATTATTACTTGAAGAGCTAATCAGAGTGTCTAGCACACTAAATATTCCAAACTTACTATATTTACTTTGTAACATTTTGTAGGACGATTTCACAATGTTTCTGGCATTCAACAGGAAAAACAGATGTTGGGTCTCTTCTGGCTTGGATTTTAATTTTTTTTTCTTCTAGTAACTAAGGAACAACTTGCAAACATCTGTTTGATTAAATGGCTTTCTCTTCTGAATACAAACACCATTACCACCTCCTTTTGTGTGGTTTTTATGCGTCTCATTATTTCTTGCTTTATCCACAAGAAATGCCTCTAACTGGCCTCCCAACCTGCACTCCTTCACCATTTCCATATACTCTACATCTATTTCCTGACTACACATTTCTAAAACAGGGCCGAGGGTTTAGCTCAGCAGCACAAGTACCTGCCTGGCATGTGCAAGATTGTGAGTTCAATCCTCGGTACCAAAACAACAACAGCAAACAAAATGAAGCAGAAAAACAAACAAAAAAACAAACAAATCCCAAACGCAAAAAACAAAACACAACCCAAATTTCTAAAACATAATCATGACCTGCCATCAATTATTTCGTTATCTTCTAATATCTTAGGTCTGAACTACTTCCTTGGGATTTGTGAGAGACACTTTTGGTTGGTTCATCTAGTACTCACTCATATCCCTCACTCCTTCTTCTATCTTACAGAAGCCCAGAAACCAATCTAGCGGTCTCCTTTGCACTGAGGGCAACCCAGACCTTGCATGACTGGTCAGTGAATTCAGCCTGGTAACAGAATTATTGGAAAGCTTTTTCTTTACTAAAAATTAAAACAGTGCCTATTTTGCCTCTTTTTTCTGATCATCTGTCTGGTAAATGGACATAATACCTGGGATGCTGTAACTACCTTGGGAATACAAAGTGTTAATATAAAGAAAGAAAAGTTTACATTCAATAGCCAGTAGATGGGACAGATCAAAATAACCTGGATCCTGGATCCTAGGTAGCATTATCAAATAGATGAATTAGTACCAGAAATTATTTGCTCAGAAACTCGTTTTTCTTTCAGAAAATATAACCTTTTTTTTTTTTTTTTTTGGTTTGGGCATCTCCTGGGTAAGACTTTTTGTTGCTGTTGTTGCTGTTGGTTGAAACTAATTGCATGTCTAGCGGATACATCATTTGATGACCCCATGTCTCCATTACACCTACAATTGACTCGCAGATCTGCCTTGCGGCCAAGCAGAACACTACATCAAGATATGATCTCATATTTGCGTATTTCTATTCATTCTGTACCTAGCAACTGGAATTTCCCCCAACCTCATTTCTGTCAGAATTCAGAGTATCCTTCAAAGCATAGCTCTCATGCCACTTCTCATGGGAAGTATTTTAGATTTATCCTTGATGACTATGCTTCAATCATGCTAAAAAAATCATAATACTTTATTCTAGTAATATTTGTCCTGTGGTGTGTTGAAATATTGGAGTATTTGATCTGTTTCTATTACCAAAGGCAAGTGACATGAGCCAGGGAATGTATATGTTTATGATGATATATCTTCTTTCATCTTCACAACTTGCACATGCAAAACAGTTTAGAGGTAGGCCTTTGAGAATGACTTTTTTACTGAGACCTCTGCATTTCCATCAGAAATGGCCAAGTGAGACCTTCAAATATTAAAGTAAGACTTCCAGGCCTGTATCAGCAAAGGGGAAAGGGAGACACATATACTGGATATCTTACTGACCTCCAATGTTGGCAGCAGTATTGTAGACAACTGGTTTGAGCTCAGTGAGACTCTTCTGATATATCCCTTGCTATCTATATAATAGTTCAAGAAAAACCAAGCACTGAAGTCACTCACCAGAACCCCTGTTGCAGTCCCTTGGGGCTCTGAATCTTCCTTAGACTTGTGATAATACTCTCTGGGGCACAAGGTGTCTCCCTATATTTCTTCTTTTTTCTACCAATGTTTCTTTTTTACTATCTTTAAATGAATTCTGGATCTCTTCTTAGGGCATTGAAATCAGCAGGCCTTATCATTACCAATAACCACAGCACTGTGCTCTCAGGTTTAAGACACTCCCTCCCTGAACAACACCTCTCCTCCCAGCTCACTCTCTCTAACAATCCTATTTCCTTTAGAACTAAGAATATTGATTCTACTCTCCCTCCATGGTTACTTATGTCAACCACTTTCTCTTACTTTGCTCTCATTTTATCTGCTCTGATAAATGATACTTTAAAAAAACATATGCATAGTTAAATCTAATTCTGCTTACTCTATATGTGCACCTGGAAAGCAAATGTAGAATGAGAAAAAAAATCTGCTTTGCCTGATATAACTCTGGATTCATAACTGCAAGTGTTGGAACAAGACATTACTCTAGCATAATCACACACAGTATCATTGGAGGTGCATCCGTTTCTTCACAGTTTATAAAATCTGAACTTCCACCTCTCTCTCAGCTTCCCAGTTTGCTCAGGTAATTGAAAGAATTATAGGACAACTTCTGGAAGATGTTAGCTTCTCTTGAGCTACTCAACAACAAGCTTTATACAAGCTACCAGTCTGGTCCAAGCTTTATACAAGCTTGTTGTTGTACAAGCAAATACAAGAAAAGTATTTTTCCTCTATTTTTGCTAAAGATTAATGCTTCTTAGATGGACTGAAAATTAGAAACTCTTGACATCCTTTAATAACATTAGTGCTTAAGCCACACTGCAAGTCAAATGAATCAGACTTTTTTCGGTGTGGGCTCCACCCCTCAGAATGTTTTTACAACTCCCAGAAAAATCCCAATATTCAGCCAACATTGGAAACTTTGTCATACACTAGTGGTTGTCAAAGAACAGTCCCCAGACAAGACAGTCCCCAGACAAAGAAAGTGTCAGTATCTATCAGAAACTGGTTAGAAATGCAAATTTTGCTGCCACTAAACAAGCAAGCAAGCAAGCAAGCAAACAAACAAACAAACAAAAAAACACCCTCAAAACAAAACAAAACAAAACAAAACAAAAAAATTTACTTTTAAGAATTGTCCATTTTTCAAATTAATATAAAGTACAATGGTGGTATTTTTCCCATGAGGGAAAAACATAGAGTTACTGTTTAATGGGTACAGAGTTTCAGTGTTACAGGATGAAAATATTCTGAAGTTGTTTCAGAACAATATGGGTATAGTGAACATTACTGAGCCTTAAAATAGTTGTGATGGTAAATTTTATGCAGTATTTTTTAACCTTAACTAGAAAAATACTTCAAAATGATAACTAAATATCTAATTTCTTGCTTGTGTTGTCTCCAGTAATTTTAATCTCATTCTTTCCTTATGTCATGCTTTCCTCTAGTAGTCCACTAGAATGACTCGGTCAATGTCCTCTGCTTTGTAAAATTTACCTATGACCTCTTTGTGCCCAATTCCATATCCAGTCCCAGTTCTCAGTTTGAAATGGCCAATTGCCTTTGGCATAGTTGATTACTTCCTTCTCTGCTTTGCCTCTTCCTGAAATGTTTCACTCTCTGTGTTCTCTGTAGCTGTTACCTCTAGATTTTGGATTGTCCAGTTTAAGTCACTGAACTTTTCTCATCTGTACTGATTCCTTTAGCCATTTCATCCTGGCTATGAAGTTTAATCACTAAGTGTAAATATACAGAGAACTCTGCTGAATCTTTCTGGCTCAACTTCTCTCCTGAACTCTAGAATACCTCCTTTCCCCAATTGCGTCTCAAGCTCAACATTTCTTAAACAAGTTTTCTGACCTCTGCTCACCACCACCACTGGGACACAACATTTAGGGGTGTTGCTTACTGCTATATTCTGGAGAGTAGAACAGCACCCGGTTCAAATCCAGAGCTCAATGTCTATGATTCTAATGAGTAAGTTGAAAGTAAAGTAAATTTAAAAAATAAAAGCTGAATTAATCACCCCACAAATCCAAGTTAATATTGTTTTAGAGTGTGGGAAGCTAGAAAACTGGACCTCAGCTTGTAGGAAGCAATTAAAATACTGACCTCTTGGCCTTGCTCTTCTCACACTAGTGAGAAGGACTGTGCTCTTTAATTAGTTTGTTAAATGGCTACCCTTAGCCTGAGTGAAACAAATTCTTCAACTGATATTCCTTTCATAAGATTTACTAAAACATTACTAGTAGTGTGATGGGAAAATTAAGAGGAAAAAGCCTGAGAGAAACGCTTTCTTTTTGTTGTGTTTGCCAAATAAACTTCTATAGATCCATGATAGTTGCATCTCAAGTCTTTTGTGTGCATGCAGACACGCACATTTCCTCTATGTAGAAATATTTGTTTTGAACAGAAGAACTTAGATGAGAAAATAGCTTTTTACCAATATTTATCTAGATGTCACATCTAGCCTAGTTGAGAAAAAAATAAGTACATATAATCAATTTTTAAAGCCTCAAATAGTACAGAAGGAATCAGAACTCTTTCTGTGCATGTATATAATTTTATAAATCACTTTTTAAGAAACATATTCTTTATTCCACCAGCAGCTGTAACTGTTGAACACATTTGATTTTTAACAATGTCACATTCAGGAAGACAAAGTCTTCAAGCATATTATATTTGGTTAGCAAACATAAGAAGCTGTCAGATAGCATATAATGCAAACTATTTTCAAATTGGGTTTAGGAGTTAGAGTGACAGAGGGAATGGATTCCAGATTTGAAGAGCAAACATTAAATGTAGCACATTCATTGTTGGCCAACTTGATTAGATTAAATACCATATTTTTATGCACAGTTTAAATATTGAGCTTCAGCTTTATTCTTCTGATTAAAGTTGTTTGCTTGGCTGTGATGATTAAATAGGGTTAATAAATATAACCTTGTTTAATCTATTGTAAGCAAATTTTTCTGTCTTGTGCTGAAGAAATAACAGCTAATGATGGTTCTGGGAGTCAAGATATGTAATTTTGTAAACTTGAGGCTAGCAAGCACCTTGCCATGAAGTGTTGTTTAGCACAAAAAAAATTAAGTCTAATATCAGGTCCCCAACAATTGTATGATCGTAAGAAAATACTAAACTCATCATTTGTGTGTTTGTTATAATCATATAAAAATCACTATCAATTATTAAGTTAAATAAACCAGTTAAATTTTGATTTTTTAAAAATAAATTTAAGGTGTGCACTTGCAATAATTTAGTGAATTAAAGGAGTAATGCAATGTTAAAACTTTTTATGAGATAAATAGACAAAACAGTATCTTAATCAATTAATAATCCTCTTAAAACTTCTAAGTGCCTTAAAATGAAGTTAAAAGCTAAGACACTGACAATTTGAAAATATCTTCAAGGCGTAACTAGAATATACTTTTCTTTAGCTTGAAGGAAAGAAAATAGCAGAAGTTAAGAATATGTTTTGTACTGAAATAAGGATTACCTGGATGTAGTACAATTTTTTGAAAATTGCATTCAGAATTTACCTTGCTGAATTTATCTTCCTTACATGTTAATCAACAAGAAAAGTCCCAGTGTTTAGGTGACTTACGAGTTTGTTCTGACAGTTTTGTTCCTATAATTTTACACTGAAGACTAAGGAGTCATAAAAGGTCAAATATAGAGTTTCAAGGCTGATTAGTTTTTTGTAATGTATTTGTTTCTTTGTGTTTAGTTATGACAAATGGCTTCTAAAGCATCCCCCAAAGATCACCACTGGGTCCCTAACTTACATAATTTCCTCCCCATGACTGTGGCCTGGTGGACTAGTAATTTGCTCTGAGGAATAAAATATAGCAAAAAAAAAATAGGAGTTGATGCCTGAGAATGATTTCTATCCTGCCTTTCCTCTCTGTTACCCGCTTTCATTTTAAGGAAGCGAAATGCCTTGCCATGAACTGACCACTTGACTGTGACTTAATTAGATCCCATAGTAGAGGATATCATGGCTGAATGATTATCTCACTGGATTTTAAAAACATCATGAAGTTTTAACACTATGACATATTTTGGTAGAACAAAATTAGAAAACATAAACCAGTGATATTTGGAGCAAAGATTGAGTCAGTTATCAGTGACACTTGTCATTCATTACATTACAGTTAAATATTCACATTCCTTTTCAGCAGCTCCCCTAGATTAAAATATACATAAATATGTATATTATTAATGTTTTTCTCCTAAGATGTTTCTTGAAAAATTACACAATTGAAACAGTTACATATCAATAATCAACTTTAATTATGAGTTGTATTTCAGTACAAAACCTGCTTTAAGAATATAACATTTCAGAGAATGCTACACTTCCAGAACAGCACTGCTGCACGTAAACAAAGTTTTGGAACTAAGTTTGTCTTAAAAAGGTTAAAAATTCTCCAGATGATGTTGTTTGTACCTGCGGGCAAACATGCAGGCTTTTTTCCAGGAGGGAAGGAGAGAAAGAGAGAAAGTGATGGAGGGCAGGGTGGGGAGGCAGAGGTGCCACCTAAAGCAGAGCTGTGGGGAGGGTATGGGATCCAGGTCTCAACTTTGGCCTGGAGAGATGTAGCTGGAAGCTTTCAGTCACTCCCTTTGCCAATTCCATGTTGTGAAAAGTTAAAATTCATACCAAATTCTCAGAAGATTCTACCTGACCCAAACTATGTGAATGTATACAGCTAATCATATGCAAATAGCATTCATTTCTGCCATGGGTTTCCCTCTCTCCTTTCTGATTCCATTCCTCTATAGAGCTGAGCGTTTTCAAAATTCTAAACAATACAATTTGATTCCATTTCACAAACTTGACACTTGTGTATGGAGTCTAATTTGCTTAGTAAATAATATACTGTTACAGACCAGAAAAAGCTGGCCATTTAATGACATTCTTCCAATTAGAAAGGGGGCAGCTTGTTTATGAGTCTTGAAGAATGGCTAATTGGAACATGGTAATCCTTGAATGAACTTCTTTCAAAGGTTCTATAATATCTTTCACAAGCCAAAGTGTGTGTGTGTGTGTGTGTGTGTGTGTGTTATAAGATACAATATTTTAGTGAAAAACCTATAGGTCATTGTACAAGGAATGAAGAGAATATTATATTACCATGAATACAAAAACTATTGTCACTTTGTCAGCTCCACATCATGACTCCCACCATTGGAATTTTAAAGTGAATATAAATTGACTTCTGTCCTTCCTAAAGTTCATATGTTGAAGTTCCAACACCCAGTACCATTATAAAATATAAAATATATAATGATCCTACTACATATTATATATTATGTAATACCATTATATATTAACTATGATATATACATGTCAAATGTTATACTTAGAATATATAATTTATATATCTACAAATAAAATTTAATTCTCAATTTAAGAATGATTCCAGTGGAGAATTTTTCCTAGATGATATAAGAACTATTGGCTGTGTCTTTGAATATCAACCAAATAGATTTCATATGTTTTTTAAAAAATTTGTAGAACAGAGTATTTTTATGAGGAGATCTTCACCCCCAGGTATAACTATTCCAGTCATTTCCCATTACATTTAGTATGAAATCCACAGTTCTTATCATAAGTTTCACAAAGCTCCCTGTGAGCTATGCCTACTACCTGCAGTCATCTTTGGCTCATTTTGCATAAGCTACAGGGCATTTGCTGTTTGCAGAGCCCATTCACCCTGAAAGGTAGAGCTGCATTTTCTGAATTTTTTCATACTTCACATGTTCAAGGCTCCACCATTGTTTCTTAGAGGAGGCTTTGCCAGCTATCTCTAACGGAATATCCTCCTCAACCCCTGTTAACAAATTTCCCTTTAATTTCTATGTAACACCTGCAGCACCAACATCTAACTTACTCAGGATACCTTCATCTGCAATTGTCATTACCCATCCAAGCACGGCAGCACATAAGAATGGTGAGCCTTTTGGTCTTTTGGAGGTACTTCCTGCTGAGTATCCAAATCCGAGGACAATGCACAACCTATGGTCTGTGTTCAAGGAAATCTTCTGAGTAAATGGAGTAAGTGCACAAACAAGGGAACATTCATCCTTACATGGATGCCCTTTCTATCACCAGCTAAAACAATCTGTTAATCTGTCTGTGTTTATAGACTTAACATGAGGAAAGCTGATAGATTCAGTTTAGTGACTATACTAACATTAAGTAGTGCTAACATTGAAACTTTGTAAAATATTCAGCACAGAATATTGTTTTATACCATTTTATTTGTTCTCCATATTTTTAAGATAGAATACGCTTTTTTTAAAATGAGAAATTGTCTCAGAAGGCTTCATAAATTTCTTTTCTCATTTGGTTGGTATAAAAAGAAAAATGAAAGACTAGATTTGATGTTTCTGGCATCAAATCTAAGAATTATTCCCCACACTGCTCTGGTATTTAAGCAAGTCATACAGAAGTTTTCTGGCTCCATAGAATAAAGTTATTGATTTTTAAAAAATGAGATAAAATGAGAAAATAATGGAAGTTGAAACAAAAGTACCCACCTAGAGAAATCCAATGTGCCCTCATATTTTAGCTATTATTTCTTCCATCCTCTGTTTGGTAGCTATGATTGGGTGATTGATGATGGCAAAGGGAAGAAGATAAATGAGGAGTTCGTGCAAAAACTTTTTTCTCCACCCAATGCCAAAATACCATGTGCTGTGTGCCAGGTGGTGGGTGGGAAGGGGGAAGGAAGCAGTGTGATCTTGTGAAATTCAAGGGCAGGGGCTGCGGGCTGATGGAGGCCAAAACAGTGCCTGTTCTGGCCGACTATACCTCGGTTGGTTCTGTAGGCAAGTGACATGTGAAACTGTAGATCCACTGCAAAGGCCATGCTTGCATATGTGTAAAACATCTTGCCATTATGTAGGAAATACTGCAGGTGCATATATGTGTGTGAGTGTAGGTGTGTGGCAATCAGTTTTTTCCCAAGAGAAAGACTACAACTTTTATCAAATCTCCATGGATTCATGACCAAATAAAAATTAATTTCCACATTATTTTGATTTTTTAATTCTTAAGAGAGGTTAGTGTAATATATAGTGACTAAAAAATATAGTATGCAAGAAAATGAACATCATAGGTAGAAATCTGGATGAAGGAAAGAGTTGAGAAAAGGCTAAAAATAAGGAAATACTACAAAAAGATTGGCTGAGAAAAAGAAGTGAAAATCTATCTATTTATCTATCTATTAACTATCTATCATCTATCTATCTATCTATCTATCTACCTATCATCTATCTCCATATCCCTTGGCTTCCTGCTAAGATAATGTCTTGATTTTGTTGGCAGCAAGGGGACACTGATATTTTTGGAGCACAAATTCGTGAAAAGCGCTTATCAACATAATGAGAATGATGAAAAGGTACAGAAAAAAATTAAATTATATTTTCATAGAATGTGAGGGAAGTCATAGTTTACCAACTTAGTTTAACAGAATTCACTCGTAAATTCAACAAGCACTTTTGGCCCTCTTCTTTTTGTGAGAAGATTGTGGATTAGATTGTAAAGAAACAAAGAAAAAAAGATGTGGCTATGAACTATTCACAGAAAGTGGGAGGTCAAATCAGAAACCAATGCAGCCAGGGCACTTGGGGTCCAGATGACCCTTCTGATATGAGAGACAGAGGAGTATCTTTGGCTCGTATTTTTGTACTTGGATATTTAAAATAAAAAGTCTTAATTTTTCTCTACTTAAAATGATGCTGTCAAAAGTCTGATAGCAGTCTGATTTCCTTTCTCTTTTGAATAAATTTATTTCTTTTTGCATGGATTTCCAAAAAAATTTTTTCTTTAAATTTTAGTAATTTTACTAGATTCCATGTTACTGTTAATTCTAAGCTTGTTTCGTATTCATTGTGACTCTGCATCATTTACTTTCATTATTTTAAATCAGTCTCAGGAAGACCATTTGGATTGTAAATTTTGCCTTTTGTTCTATTTCTTTGTTTGATTATGGATTCTGGAGATTACTAGTATAGGTTCCTGTAAAATTGTCCTTCTGTTAAGCGTTTTATGTGCTCTTTATCTTTTCCCTTCCTTTAATTTATCCTATTTTATCTTGTTCTTTCCAACCTCTTTATCATTTTGACACTATCTGTTGTATTTATTTTTTCTGATGCTTCTTTTAGTAAGTCAAAAATTCTGAAATAATTTCTTATTTTCTATTTTTTCTTAGCCAATTTTCTTATTACTGAATATTTGTCGTTCTGATTTAAGCTATTATTTCATATTTTAGTCTATATTTTTTTGTTTTGTTTGGAAATGGTAGCTTCTACATTTTAATTGTTTTGCAGGCCTGTTTTTCTGGTGTGTTTTTATTGATAGCAGGACATTTATTTGGCTTTTACTTTTATTCTTTTTTCTTTCAGGGACATTCTATGGGCTAGTACCCCATCATTTTCTGTTGCTTTATGCTAAAAAATTTTTCCTGAAGTTTTATGAGAAGTGAAGCATCAGAATATCTTTTCTAATGTAATGGCTTTAGCATTCCATCTTCTGTGTATTCATGCAGTTTAAATAATGTGGTGGCCCCATATTTATATAGCCTTTGTGTAGTCCCAAGGTAATGTGGCTAGGCATGGGCTGTTTTTATTATTAGCTGTAGTCACAGGTGCCAGAAGTAACATTTCCTCCAATCCTTCCTTCATCTCCTCTCTTGATTTTGGTCGTCCCGGATTCCTCTTTGAGAAACAGTCTGCAGTGGTGCCCACTGGAGAGCTCTGTCACAATGCTTCCTCTCTGTCAGTGTGGTGGTGAGCTTTCAAGAAAGGAGAATATCAGATAATTTTTGATCTCAGTGTATTCACACATCTGTGATCTTCACAGATGTTTCTCCAGTGGCAGAGATGTCTTTCCTGTGTTTTCTACTTCCTTTCCTGGCTGCCCTGCTCCTAGTCAGGGCAATGAAGCCCTGTCTTCCCCGCCCCCCCTCCCCCATGATGTCTTCTTTAGGGACAGAGCAAGTGCAGAGGCGTGAGTGATAGCGATGTCCTTTCCCAGATGGGCTGGGGATCTGGCTGGGTCTTTCTTCTGGAGGCGTGGCCCCTGGTTTGAGAAGACTCTGGCAGCCTTTCACAGTGAGGATCTTTCTGCGGTCTTCACCGTGAGAACCTCCTGGGGTTGCCTTAGGAAGGCAATCCTAAGAAAATGTAGCTTCCCTAACAGAGAACCCCCTACGGATTTCTCACTCTCGTGCCAGTTCACACTCAAACTTGCACAAACCATCAGAATGACCACTTGGGTGCTTATACCTGCCTACGGCTCCGGCATCTTCTGCTCAGTAAGCAGACAGGGACTGTGTGTCTCTCCATTTCCAAGTGGAGTTTTCTCTGAGACCTTAGATCTCTAATGAGTCCATGAAGAGCACTGATTTCTAAAGGGTCCAGCTTTTCTTGTAAAGACTTCTGTGATAATATCCATGCTCTCACTACTCTGGAGCCCAAACCAGAGTATCCAGTCGTGAGATTCCGTGAGATCCTGACTGCTGCAGTCCTGGATTATTTTACTTAGATGCTTTGTTGTAGCTTTACAGAATTTGAAACCTTGCGCTCTGTTCAGCATTTGCTGTGACCTGGCTGCCGGGTGTTGGGACTCTGAGGTCTGCTGCTGCACTCTGCCTTTTCTGAACAGTGGCTAAATCACACAGGGTTTGATGCCAATGCTTTTCCTCTCCTGCTTGGATGTGGGGGTTCATGTGGAAAATTTGACACTTATGTCTGTTGAAGCTGTTTTTCACAGATGTAAGGTTCTGATGTCCCAGTTCCTTACTTGTTTTCTAGAAAGAACAGGGAGATATAAAGCTAAATCACTACTGCTGTTTCTTATTTTCCTATATTCCACCGGGTATTTATATTTTAATAAGTATCTTTGAAAATCAAGAGTCTATCAAGACTCGGAGGAATTGTTTGCATCTTATATAACTGATAGCTAGAGAAAAATATTTCTGGAAGCCTATGGAGTATTTCAAATGGTGATTTGTCATCCTTTCTCTGCTCAGTATTGTGCCCACTTCCTGGGCACTATGGGGCAAAGGCAGAACCCTCGGAATGAGATCTGTTCTCTTCTTTCCTGTGTAAATGGTTTTAAGTCATTCTGAATGAGTTCAACTATTGGCGTTCTCTTCTGACAGGACTCTCATTTGCATTGTTCATATTTTTCTAAGCTAGAGTAAATATTCCCGAGATGGAAAATATAACAGTTGTCAAAAAGTGTGTGCCTGATTCATTGACTGACCTTACAATCCTTTGTGCAGTGCTCTACACCCTACAAGTTCTCAATAAATATTAATTGAATTGAATTTACACTTTACTCATTTCACAAACAGGTTAAGTGAAGATTAACAACTTCACAATAGTATCAACAGACTGAATTAAAGAATATCTGTGCATATGTATAATGTCTTTAATTGCAATGATGAGCGTATATTACTTGGAAAAAATCTATAGTTAGGGGTAATGTTCTTTAGATGTTATCTATCTTTAGAAACAGATGTGAGCATTTGTAACGTGATCCTTCATTTTTTTCTGTAATAGCAAATGATCACAAGAAAAATTCCTTAAAACCTTAATGATATTACTATATTATTTCCTAATTAATTTTTTATAAAACATGTAAAAACAAGGATGGAAAAACTATAAATTAGAAATATAAGGCTCTGACATAAAACAACCTACTGAATACTATGTTAGATCAGGGATTTCTATATAAAATGTACACCTTGAGATGTCTGGTTTCTTTTTCTTACTTTGATTTATCCCTTTCTACAAATCAAGCAAAGGATGAAGCCCAAGCTCTTTCTAACTTTTGCAGATCTAAATTGTATAAAGACATTTTTCAGAACGGAGCTACTATATCTTTGAAAAGAAACTGACTGGACTTAAAAATGTATAATACATGACAACATTACAAAAGTATAGTACAAAGAACATTTTTATAATTGCATGCTACTTCCTAATATATCATTATATTATTTCTACATTTGATTTTCTTTTGTATTTAAAAATTCAAATTTCTTATGAATTGAACCTTAGAGATTTCACCAAGACTTACACTTTTCCTCATTTAGTTTGCTTGCCTCGTGAAAGGATTTTGTGATAAAGTAAGAATTGGAAAAAAATGAACCATATATAATCATAACATACTGTATCATAGATTTATATTACATGTTAACAATTATAGTCTGAAAAGTTTGGCATAAGAGAAATAAAATTACTTTTTTTTGCTTCTTTGAATAGTGAATGTTTTATTAGAAAATATGTTACTATTTGCAAAGCGATATGTTACTATTTGTCACCTACCAATTTGGAAAATGTTTTCTAAGCTCAAAAGACTGTTTCTGCTATAAATATACTAATTCTAAGTGAAACGCTAAGCAGTAATTACTGCATGATTTTTACCTGAAAAATTAATGCCTTAAAATTTTGTGGATCCAGTAATTTTACTTAGCAAAAGTCTACCTTTTATTTTATGTTATTTTTGATTAACATGTGTATACTGTGCATAGTAATAATGTTCAGTATGATATTGAACACGTGTATGTTAATCAGATCCAGGCTCCCTTTATCCCCCTATCATCCAGTTCCCAAACTTTAACAATCATACTTCTTCATAACTTCTCCTCCACATGTGAAACAGAACATGGATCCTTCTACATTCAGTTTAGATTTCTTTCCTAATCCACACAAGAGAGATGACTAGAACAAAATGTTCTTCTACTTTCTATAAATTGTTCTAAACATAAGCGCTCACTTTTCAGAGGATACATTTCAAAATAAAATGTTGAAATCACACAAAGATGTCTTGCTAATTAGGATTTGCATCTTGTTTACGTACTCCAACTAGCAACAGAATGCTTAACCATAGAAATAGTGATTTAGTTCCTTGGAAAATGAGATTTGATTTGGTTACTTCTGATACTGCTGAAGAAAAAGTTGACCTCAGCTAAATTCTCCATAGATTTCTTGATAAGTAAAATTAATTGAAAACTACCACACACTAGACAAATGCAAAAATTTTGTCTTGATGGAGCTAGAGTGAAGTATATATAATACATTTATATAATAAGTATATATAATACATATAAGTATATATAATACAAGTCTCTCTCTCTCTCTATATATATATATATATGAAATGTTCAGAAACAGAGAAGAATATACAGTTCATTTCTTTACCAGAAGCTTCATAGAAATATAAAAAAATACAGAACATAATTATTTTAATATTAATTTATGATAAAATTACAGTTGGAAATGCATATGCGTGGTTCTCTATAAACTTTCTTCTCCATGTCTGAGATTGGAAAGACTTAGAATATTCAAAGATATATATTTATATATATAGTATAATGTGGCTTTAATTCTTTTATAACATCATTTTTAAACATGAGACATAACAAAATGATCTTTATGGATTTTTGCGCTAATCTTCAGGCTGCATTTTAATGCTACTTTAGTTCTAATAATTCAACATTACTTCAGGCTAGTGTTTCAGATCTATGCCTATTAATTCTCACCACAGGTCTTGTGGTTCACTTAATGATAGAAACCTGGCATCTAACTACTTGTTTGAGTGATCTCTAAGTATCAAGAGGGTTGTTTCTCTTCAAAGTGGTGTTTTGTTCATTCAAAAGATATTTATTGAGCCTTCGTAATTATGCCACGTGCAAAAATAAAAGATGTGAAAAAGAATCTTTGCCTTCAATGAAATATTGGCCTATTAAGGCAGGAAGGCCATTGTAATAGAAGTAAACACAGCTTGCCACAATAATAGGGTACAGTTATTTTACTCAGATTGGGGGAGTCAGGAAACTCTTCAGAGGAGATGATAATTCATTTAAATGATTACCCATGTTTGATCCAGATAAAGGACAGCAAGGAGCCCAAGCAAAGAAGAAAATAAATTTAAAGACTTGGAGCCAAGGGAGAGTGTCACTCCTCCCTCCCCCTGAGAATATTTAAAAACACACAGTATATTTACAAGTATGAAAATAAAAATAAATAAATACATGTGTATATGATTAGTCCAGAAACAGAAGAATATACAGTTCATGTACTGTATTTCTGTACCAGAAGCCTCATAGAAATACAAAAAGTGCAGTGAACAATTATTTTAGTATTAAACTATGATGAACTTACAATTGGAAATGCATATGCATGGTTCTCTATATACTTTCTTCTTAGGTGAGATTGGAAAGATTTCAAATAGTTGTCTGGTGTGACCCTACTGCTAGAACGGAGATTTGTGAGGAGGGTGAGAGATGAGACTGGAGAGGTGTGTGGGCACTTATGGACCAAACCAGGCTAAGTTTACATTCAGACCTACATTTCAGCGAGGTAAGGCCTGAGTTTCTGAATTTTAAGGAAAGTAAAAAGCATGTTTAAAAGAAGAAAAGATGATTACATTGAGAAGAGATTATGAGAGAGGAAGGTGCAGGGAGAGAGAGAGAAAGAGAAGGGGAGAGAGAGAGGGGAGAGAGAGAGAGAGAGAAAGAGAGAGAGAGAAGAGAGAGCCAATATTATAGGAGTAATATTTGCATAAGATCATGTCTTTAAGAAGTCACCTATCATGATCTAAGAACACAGACTAAATTTTTCCATGGAAATGTGAGAAGGACTCTGTTGCAGATTCTCCCATTTTTCTGTGGACCCAATATTTGCAATAGGAGAACTGTAGCTGATCCCTAGAAGTAGAAAGGGAGCTTCCCATCCCTTCAGCCTTGGGTCAGCAGATAGACCATCAGTTCACTGTTTCCTGGGAACCAGCCTGATTCTTGTGAATGAGTGTCAGAAGCCTGAGTCTGAGTATGAAATAGAAGACTTAGAATATCAGTCATTTGGTTTCTTTAAGTGTGAAATACGAATGGTTATGTCACTCACCTTGGAGGATAATTCTGAAGCTTGCATTTAGTGATTAATAAGCACTGAGAACAATACCTGACTTAGTAAAAAAGCTCAATACAACTTACTTCATTAGGATTTTCACTCTAAGAAATGTATCAAATGGCCTCATATGAATTTTATGAGTATTTTGTCTTAAAATCACAATCAACGGAAGCAAATGAATTTTTCCATTTGTTCTATTGCTATGTGGACACTAGCTGAGCAATCTGGAGAGCTATGTTTTTAATATAATTAAATAACTTCAGAAAAAGTTTTCAACACAGAAGAAGGAAGGGAACACATTAAGGAAAGAACAGGAGAGATCAGCTATTAATGGGAGGCGACATTTTTCATGTCAAGAATAAAGAGTCCAGGGAGTTGAATCTCTGCCTTAAGTAGTTTGTTAAAATTCTCAATGAGATTGCAGTGTCTTAACCAATTTCAAGTACCTGTCTATGGAAAATCACCAGGCAGCTGCTTGTGATGCGAGAGTCTGGCTAAGATGAGCCAACTTCAGTGCCTGTTTAGGAACACATAAAGAGCGAGCTGTCATCTTCAAGGCAAAAGTATTCTAAGTGACGTTATGAAAATGGTAATGATTTTGTTGCTGCTTTTTATAGAGTGGGTATCAATAAAACAAGCCAAGTATAGGTCTCCACTTATTCTTGATACCATTGATTGTAGAACATGCTGCAAGCTTATAAACGAGCGATTCATGTTGAACGTTCCAGTTTGAGTCTTCTTAAAGAAATAAAAGCAGCACATTTCAGACTGGGATTTTTCTGACAAAGTCAATAAGAAAAGACAATAGCAGTATAAAGGAACTACAATCCAGGTATGGGAGGTTATTTTAAAAAATTGTGATTTTTCAATTACTCTACATTTCTTTAGTAGAATATGTTTAAAATATGACATTTCCACGTGTTTTTGCACACATCTGATGAATTAAAACCACTAGCTAGGTGCAGAATCCTGGAGGAACTGTTGCTTTGATTGCTCTGTGCCAGAGTTGCTTTCTGAGCATTGCTGTGTCTTGTCTTTGGAGAAGGGTTTTTATTTCCAGAGGCTTCTGGTCTTGCGGAACAAAATGTCTTTGGTGCTGTTCTATGACCTTGACAAACAACAGTGGTAAAACATACCTTTGTAATCATTCTACAGTGAATCAATACTTACTTAACTGTCTATTCTAGGTCAGACACTTATTTTCTGACCAATAAGTAATTCCAAAAAAATACAAAATAAGGATTGAATAAATTATACATTGTACTCCATTGGCCATGTTTTGTGAAACTTTAGAAAGCCTTGTTTGCAAGGTTTATTTCATGACTTGCTTTTAGATATCAAACATAGGCAAAACATGTATCAGAATTATTTGGTGTGAATGTAAGATTTATTAATCAGGCTTAACCAGTTATTTCTGGCACTGGTGACTACACAGGACAGAAAAGTCAAAATCTATAAATGATAAACTTTCAAGAAACTAATTAGAGCTGTGATGAGTAGGTCCAAATAATGTCTTAACATTTTGGAGAATTGAAGGTAGCACATTTTCAGTGAAAGGTGTGATAGATCCTTTAATGATTTGGTGATTTGTCTCAAGTTTAGTGAGCTTTGAAACAGAATTATAGGCTGCAGAAAACTCCCTATGATCTGCCAAGCTGATTGTAGTCTGTGATTAAATCACATTGCTAAAAAACCTTCAAAAATGCCTTTTGATGAGAAACTATTCAAACAATACTCTGAAAGATGGGTCCCACTTTTATGAAAGTATTTTGTCAAAATCTTCATCATCCCAAAGTAGACATAAATTCCAATGATGTTCTTCCTTTCTTAGCCAAAAATTATAGGTAATGTATCAATTTTTTCCACATGTTCAGCTAGCTTTATTCTTAATAATGGCTATCTTCTTGTCAAATATCCAACATAAAACAGTGAAGATTTACTAAAAGTTTTCCTGTTTTGTATCATAGTTACATTCTTCTTCTTGGGAGTCTAGCTGAAAATTTTAAAAAACTATTTGTAGTATTTATTGTCCTAACAATTTTTGTATGTTAGAGAAAAGATTTTAACAGGCTATAAGCTAAATAGACAAAGACCTCAGATTTTAATATTCTTTGAGAGACATTATAGTATCAGATTAAGAATCAGAATGTCTGATTAGATCTCGGTGAAACAGTTTTCAATCCTGGATATTAAGGCAAAGCTATTCTTGTATTGCATTCCTTTTTTATACTTGAATCCAACTGATGCACGCAAAACTCATGCTTTGCTGGCCTCAACTTCAGGAAGATAACTCTCCTTTCCATAAACACATTTTATGATAAGTTGTCCCCATTCCTAGGGTCTTTCAAAGGGGTACTAGTAAGTCAGATAGCCAGTCTGAGGCCTATTGTGACCCTACTCCCAATGACTACTGAATTGGGTAGACATAAAGACAAGTCACTCAAAGAAAGCAAAACTGGACCATGCATCTTGTCTTTTTAGAACTGCAACTTTAAAACACATATTAAAATATTTGGAGTTATAGAAACTAAAAGAGTCCTGTACATTGAGATTGCTGTGCTTGTGTTGGATATTGTAAGCTTTTGAGTAATTAGAGAGAGGAAGATTAGATTTATGTGCAGAAAACCAGAGATAAGGGACTGCACTGAAAGAGGTCAAGACTAAGATCAGCCACTAAGCCTTACACTTTGTCGCCTTCCCACAAGATGTCCCTGTGGTGCCTCAGTCAGCCCATACCTATGCTCCACTAGTGATTATTGTGCTGTTCTTTTTAAATATTGTCTTATTTCTGGTTTTCAAGTGATGCCTAAGAAATATTTGAACTTGTTGAGCAAATAACATTAGAAAGACAGTATACCATGAATTATGTTGTATGGTGGAGTTATTGTATTTCTTAACACCTGGAGAGAGTATGAGTGAGGAGAGAGTTGCTTCACTCCACGGGTTTAGTCAGTGATTTGTCTAGGAATATATTATGCAGTTTGTTTATCCCCTGCAGTCTATGTGTATGAAGTTCTATCAAAATTACATAGAGACCACATTTTGTAAAGCCATAACTAAGGAGAATTTTTGGTTTTGGTAGAAGAAAAACATACCTACTTTATAAGGAATTCTCAATGTGGACAAAAGAAGCTCAGTAAAATAGACACTATAATATGTTTCTGGGTAGGGCAACAGAAATTGCTTGGTTTTTGTTTTTGTTTTGCTTTGAAAAATTTTGCAAATGTGTAACAGCCTCAAAATTTTCAATATGATCTGGCTGAAAAATTTTACCAATATGATTCAATTCTATATTTTCAAATTTGGAACATAAATTATATATCAAGATGTTCGTTGTGAAATCATTTGAAAAAAGGAAAGTTAACCCACAAATGTTGACATTCTGAAATGACATAAGTGATTGCATATTATGCAATTTGGATAACTATTTGAAAACATTTTATTGCATGCTTTGATGCTTATAATTATAAAAATACAACTTTTAAGAACAATAGCCTCATTTGTAAAATTTTTAATAATGGGAGTTTCTCAGAAAAATAACACTAGTTATCTCTGGATTGTGGGATTATAAGATAAATTTATTTTCATACACACATGCACACAGATACACACATATAAAAACATACATATATTAATTCAAAGTTTTGTAAAATGAATGTATTTTATGACTGCAAATATATATATACATATATATACTTATATACATGTGTAGACATACATCTACTTATCTCTCTTTATCTATCTATCTGTCATCTAGGTATATAATCAATCTATCTTCCTTTTTTTTGTCAGATTAGGATCATCACTACCATGCACAGTACTTGGAACTCCAGCACCATTTATTAAAGAGACTATCTTTCCTCCAGTGAATGTATTTGGCTCCCTTGTCAAAGATAAGGTGAATGAGTGTGTTTGGGAATGCTTCTGCATCCTCAATTATGTTCCATTGACCCTTAGGTCTTTTTTTTTCCAATACCATGCTGATTTTATCACAGTAGCTTTGTAGCATAATTTCAGGTATGAGATTTTAAGGCCTCCTCAGTTGTCTTTGCTTTCCAGAATTGCTTTTGCTATTCTAGATCTCTTCTGGTTCTAAATGAATTTTATGAATGTATCATCTAAATCCCCAAAGTATGCTAATGGTATTTTAATTGAGATTGCATTAAATCTGTGTGCAGTTTTGGGAGTATGGCCATTTTCACTATGTTAGGACTTCCTATCCAAGAGTAAGATATATCTTTCCATTTTCTGATATCCTCTTCAGCTTAATATTTACTTAAGCATAAAAATAGACATAGTACTTCTCATGAAAAGCCTTGTCTTTGCAGGTTTTCCTGAAGGCAATGTCTATACAAAGATGGCTCAACTCATTATTTGAGCAAAGGTATAAGTCTGAATTGTTTTTGATGATCACAAATAATAACTGTTGATTAGAAATACTGAATATTTGTAAAATAGAATTTTTCAGGAGTTCCAGTTTATTTTTTCTAATCAGCTTCTTTGAAGAGTTTGATAAAGACTTTGAATCTTTGAGAGGAATGATAAGGGATACGATCATTGCTCATTTCTTCAGATTTTAAGTTATCAATGACTTTACTGTTTCACATCAGATCACTGAGAAGTTGGATATATTAATTCATCTTCTTGAATAAATACTTTTTCTCCAAACTGTTAGTCCACATAGTTTATATTTTATTAAGTTCTGTATGGTAAATGATTTCAGAAATGTCATTCTGACTTTTTTGTCTAAACATTGCATTCTATTTTTTAGTGTTCTTTCATTTGAATGTAGTGGTTTTCTTTTGGAGCAATTAGCATGACCATTTCCAGGAGCAATATAGATGCTTTCGTTTAGTAAACAAAGAGATAATGTGAACCCTTTTCTTTGTGCTCTTCTCTCAAAAAAAAAAATAAAAACAAAACCTTGCTACTTTGAAAAATTCTTCAGGTAATGGATTGCAGAGGAAAGTGGTGTTATTTGTAAATTTCGCATATGTGTATAGGTCAAGACTACTTCTTATTTCTGATTGTCATGATTATAAATAAAAAATTTATAGAACCATGGGTGATCATCTATACAAAGCCTAGTTGATGACATTCACATAAGAAGTTTTATTTTATATTTCCTAACAGCCATTCTTTTTTCTAGCCTATTTAAAAGAATATTATTTGTAGAGATAACAATAACATTTATAAAAGTAACTTGAAAATTTAGCATGGCTTTGAATCAATAGCTAAAAAATTCTTGTCATCCTGTGGTGTGCTGAAGGGTATTCCATGTACTATGCTCAATTTTTCTTGTACCTCCCCCCTAATAAATGCTGCTACCAAAGACAGTGTGCTAAGCCTCCTTTGTATTAGTTTTTCAGAAACATTTCTCTGCAATGATTGGCTACTTAAATAATGATTAAGCATCATAAATATTCCCCCTTGTTCATTTTACAAACATTCTGGGAAATGTGTGAATTCAGAAACAAGATTATAAATTATTTTCATTATTTTCTTAACTTGTGATCTATCTCTCCAGTAAGAGAGTAGATTGTCAAACCCTAATTGTTGGTTGAACTTGTTTCTTCCTCTAAAAATACGCTTACAGATACTCTTTTTGTCCTTTCTTACAAACTGTATATATATGAACAGAGAATGATAAAGTTTTGCTTTCATAGGAAACTACACAATCACATTTCTCATTTCTGAGGTTTAAAAAACACACACAAGCCAGAAAAATTGAATTAAAAACCCCGGGATTATATTAGTTGGTTATTATAATTCAAAACTTCTAAGACATGTGTGTCTTACTCAAAGTTGAGAAACTATCCTAGGAATTTGCATAGATCTTTCAGGCAGAATTCTTATTTTGCCTGAAGACTTAAATTTCAAATTGTATTGCAGTGTATGTCATCTACTGAGTATTACTTCACGAGAATACTTTGGAAATATCACCAAAAATCACAGAAGGCTGTGAGCTCTGACAAAATTACAATCATAATCCTGCCGTGATCTCTGAGGAACTTATACTATTTTATTAAGTAGCCACTCAAATATACAGTAGGCTAATATGGACCTTGTAGTCTCATTATCCATATTCAGAAGATGACAAGTTAAAAGTATGTTGATATTATTTAATGTAGCTAATACAAGAATTACTGTGCATGTAAAAAAAAGTATAGAAACTATTTTTTGAGACATAGGCATGGTGTGAAAAGCACATTTAAATATCTGAGAATCATTTTGTGTTTTGCAGAGCTCTCTGCCTCAGGTACCTGCAGCAGCTGCCAAGTAACATGGGAAGAAATCATGTATGACAGCAGCTGATACGTGTCTTGGGTGAGGTGTGAGGCCAGGACATGAGGCAGGTGTCTGGACAGTTAATCAATGGTGCAGACTTCAGTCATGAAAAGTTAGGGCTCCCTGTGGTCAGGTCTGATTTTTTAAAGGCAGAAATTTAAATTTTCCCACTCAAATTGGAAATTTGTGGCTTTTTTGATATATATCCATATATAATACATGGATATGTGTATATATATGGATATATATGGATATATATATATATATCCATATATACACATATATGTATATACATGTATATATATGCATATATATGGATATATATCCATATATATGTATATATAGATAAATACATTTGAGATATATCTTCAAGTTTTTTGAATTCTGATTTGTAGTTTGTAGTCTTTAAATAAATCTGAATCAAAGTCCTAATATGAAAATAATTCTGAAAGTTTTATTTTTTCATGAATTACTCTTGCAATTTTAACTTCATTAGAAGCATGAATTTAGGTAGGGGGAAAAGGCCAAAGCTTATTATAATGATAATTTTTAAATCATTTTTCTATTTCTCTGATGTGGTCAAGTTTTTATACTTCCAAAAAATGTCTCCATATTCTTTCAGTAATAAAACACACAATTTTTACTGTTTGTTTCACAAAAGTGAGAATATACCCACTACTCTATATATCATTTTTCTCAATTAAGTGAAGATCTAGTCATCCTTCCACCTCTTCATCTATACCTGCATCATGCATCCATCCTTTTCTCCAAGTCCTTAGCACATCATTCATTCTTACAATACCTACATAATATTCTCCAGTGTAGAGGAGTTCTAATCTTTTCACCATTTCTCAACTTAAAAAAATATCTGTGACTTGCTTCAGTGAAAAATTATCTCTAGCTATAAACCTTAGTTTCTATGTTTGAAAGTCAATTATTATGCCATCTTTACATTTTTATTAGTAATTCTATTTTTCTCTTCCAGAAATTGTTCATTTCTTATTTTTTATGGCATTTGAATGTCCTATCTTATTTAAAAAAGTAGTATTAAATTTTTTCTTTTGTGAAACAAAAGCTTCAAAGTATAGGCAATATTAGGTCTAATACATTATATTTTCTATTATTTATAGTAATTGTTTCATTTAATTGATTTTTATAATTATTTCACAGATGTTAACAAAAAGAATGTATATTCTCTGGAGAGCACAATCAATGTTCTTTCTTCAGTTCTGCTGATATAATTTCTTTTCTATTCTTTTCCTTTTTAAAAAAATTCCATTATCAGCCCAATGACCCAAAGTGGCAGGGGAACTTCAGTGGCACAAGTAGAAGGTCTGAATAGCAAACTCCATCTAGCTGTGCAACTTCAGCACCTCACTCAGAACCTGGTAGGGCCCCACCCATCATCCCCAAACAGCCTGGGAGCTTCGGCAGGTTACTCAGGTCCTGACTGGGTCTCCCTTGCTCAGTGACCCCAAGTGAAAGGGAAACTAACTGCACTGGGTGATGGGAGCTGAAGGTCTGCATAATGAACTGCACCTAGGTGTGCAAGCTTGGTACCTCACTTGGAACCTGTTGAACCCCACCCAGCAACTCCAAGCAGCTGGGGAGGTTTGGTGCACTATGTAGCATGAGCTGAAGGTCTGCAAAGCATACTCTATTTAGTGTTCAGCCTTGGTACACCACTCAGAATGTGGGAGAGTCCTGCCCAGCAAACTTAAGCAGCCAGGGAGCTTCAAGGTACTATATGGGGTGTACTGGAGGTCCGCACAGTGTACTCTCCCCATTTAAGGAGACTCTGAGTGCCTGCCTAATGACCCCACTCAACTGGAGAGACTCCCTGAAGTACTGACAGATATCCTCAACCCAGGAAGTGACTGAGATTTTGCATTTAGCTTCCCAAGGGGAATACAGGAAAATTACAAAATGAAAGAGCAAAATGCAATCTCAAACCTCCAGCCTATCTCAAACAAGTGTAGGAGACATGGACATAGAAGAAAGTATAAGCCTTATACCTGTAACTTCTGAAATGATAGTAACTAAAGTAAGGAAACAACTCCATGAAGCTGTAAAGGAACTGAGATCAGAAATAATCTCCCAGATTTATAAACATGGGAAATGATAAACATTATAAAAGAAATGCTGAACACATCTAAAGAAGGCATAGTTAAAAAAATTGAGGAGCACTGCAAAAAGAAACCTTGAATGAACAATATAGGAAAGAAATAGAATGCATGAAATAGATTCAAAGAGATATCCATGCCTGGCAAGCGCAAGGTCATGAGTTCGATCCCCGGTACCAAAGAGATATCCAGGAAATAAAAAATTCCATAAAAAGCTGGCAAAAATGCTTGAATGAATGTGAAGATAGACTTTCTGAACTCAAAGACAAGATTGCAACTAGTAACAAGAAAAGAAAAATCTTTTAAAAGTATCAAGGAATCAGGAAATAACAATTCAACAGCTGTAAGATGATGCAGAGAAAAACAATATAAGATTGATAGGTGTAAAAAAAAAGAAGATGACAACACAAATGATATAAAATGACTATTTACAGACGTAATAGCTGACAATTTCTTAATCATGGGAAGGAAAGTGACATACAGATAAGAGAAGCATATAGAACTCCATTTAGCCATAACTAAAATAAATGTACACCCAGACATATAATAATCAACATCCCAGAAATTCAACATAGGAACAGAATATTAAAAGCTGTTAGAGAAAAGACAGATTACCTACAAAGGAAAGCCCATCCAAAGCATAGCAGACTTCTCAACACAAACAATGAAGTCAAGAAGAACATGGAGTGAAGTATTTCAAATCCTAAAGGAAAACTACTTCCAACCCAGATTGATTGACTCTGCAAAACTGTCCTTCAAAACTGATAGACAAATAAAATACTTCCACAACAAAGAACAGCTGAAGAACTTCATGATCACCAAAGCAAACCTGCAAAGAATACTGAAAGACATTCTAGATAGACATAAAAATAATTATGAATTCAAGAACACCAACAGAATAAAACCACTAAGCAAGGCAAACAATTAAAAAGAAGGGAAAGGTGAAGAACCAACAGCAGAAAGACAACATAGCAAAAATAAGCCAATATATATCACTTATAACCATTAATGTAAATAACCTTAGTTCACCAATTAAAAGAAACAGAATGGCAGAATGGATCAAGAAACAACATCCAGCTATATGCTTTATACAAGAAACCTATCTAACCCAAAAGGAAATTTATAAACTGAAAGTCAAAGGATGAAAAACAAGACTTCATGTAGCAGGAACCCAAAAGTAAGCAGGGATAGCTATTCTGTTTCCAGACAATGTGAACTTCAAACCAAGAATGATCAGAAGAGATAAAGAAGGTCACTACATACTTGTTAGGGCAAAACTTCAAGAGGAAGAGATAACAATCATATATATATATATATATATATATATATATATATATATATATAAATATATATATATATCACTCAGCTATATATATATCACTCAGCTATACAAAACAAATATTAATAGAAATGGAAAATCAAATAAGCAATAACACAATTATAACAGGAGGCCTTAACACCCCATTGACAGAAAGAGATGGATCAAATAGAAAATCATCAAAGAAATAACAGAACTGAATCAAACTTCAAAACAAATGGACTTAGTAAATGTGCTCAAAATGTTCAACCTAACAACATCAGAATATACATTCTTCTCAGTTTCACATAGGACATTCTCTAAAAGAGTCCATGTACTAGCTCATAGAACATGCTTAAGTAAATGCAAAAGAATTGAAATTATCTTATGCATATTATCTGATCATAGTGCCATAAAACTAGAAAATAATAACAAAAGAAACTGCAAAAACTCCACAAACATATGGAAATTAAACAATATGTTCTTGAACAATCAATGTGTCACAGACGAAGTTAAAGAAGAAATTCAACAATACCTACGAGCAAACAAAAATACAAGTACAACTTATTGGAACCTGTGGGATGTAAGTAAAGCAATTCTCAGAGGGAAATTTATTGCAGTGATTTCCCACATCAGGAAAACAGAATGAACACAAATAAACAACCTGATGCTATACCTCAAATGTCTAGAAAAAGAAGAGCAAGTCAAGCCCAAAGCCCAAAAAAGGGAAGAAATTATAAAGATCACAAAGAAATCAATGCAATAGAGACTAAGAAAACAATACAAAGAAATAGTGAATCAAAGAGTTGGTTCTTTGAAAGAATAAATAAAATTGATAAAGCCCTAGCCAACTTTATTTAAAAAAAGGAAAGAAAAAACTCAAAATCATGCAGTAAGGATTGAAAAGTGTAAAATCACTACAGACCTGTGGAAATAGAGAAGATCATCAATACTTATCTTGAAAACCTTTACTCTCATAGGTTTGATAACACAGAAGAAATGGATAGCTTCCTAAATTCATATTAATTACCAAAGCTGGATCAAGAAGATGTAAACCTGCTGAATAACCCAATTTCAGTAAATGAAATTGACAGTGTACCTTACCAACAAAGAAAAACCCAGGTTCTGATGGATTCACTGTGAATTTTTACAAGAAATTCAAGGAAGACTTAGTGCCAACACTCCTCAAACTCTTCAGTGAAACTGAAAGTGAAGTAATTCTCCCTAACTCATTCCTGGAAATAAATATTGCCCTAATAGCAAAACCAGAGAAATATCCAACCTAAAAAGAGAACTACAGGCCAGTCTCCCTAATGAACATAGATGCAAAAATCCTGCATAAAATACTGGCAAACAGAATGCAGCAAGTCATCATGAAGATTATACCCTATGACCAAGTGGGATTCATACCAGGAATGCAGGAATGGTTCAACATACATAAATCAATAAACATAATACAGCATATCAATAGAGCCAAAGATAAGAATCACAACATCATTTTAATAGATGTGGAAAAGCTTTTGATAAAGTCCAATGCTCATTTATGATAAGAACCCTACAGAAAATTAGAATAGATGGTCTCTACCTCAGGTCCCTACTTTTACCCAATCTGATAAAAGTCACGTATGATAGGCCAACAGCCAGAATCATATCAAATGGTCAAAAACTGAAAGCTTTCACTCTAATATCAGGAACAAGACAAGGGTGTCCATTATCACCACTCCTATTCAGTATAGTTTTGGAAACATTAGCTAGAGTAATTAGACAAGAGAGATAAATAAAAGGAATAAGGAGAGCAAAGGAAGAAGTTAAATTATCATTATTTGCAGATAATATATACCTTACATAGAAGACCCCAAAAACTCCATCAAAAGACTAGTAGTTAGTAAGTGAATTCAGCCATGTAGCTGGATACAAGGTCAACACTCAGAAAATAATAGCATTCTTGTACATAAACAACAAACTCACTGAGAGAAAAATAAGAGAAGCCACATCCTTCACAATAGCATCCAAAAAAAAAAAATACTTAGGAATCAATATAACAAAGGAAGTAAAAGATGTATTCAGTGAAAATTATGGAACTTTGAAAAAAGAAATCAAAGAGGATCTCAGAAAATGGAAAGAAATTCATGGATAGGAAGAACAAACATTGTGAAAATGACCATTCACCCAAAATCGTTATACAGATTTAATGCACTCCTCATCAAAATACCATTAAAGTTCCTCACAGAACTGGAAGAAAACATTCTTAAAATTCATCTGGAACCAGAAGAGACCTAGAATAGCAAAGAAAATTCTGGACAACAAAGGCAGGGCAGGAGGCATCACAATCCCAGACCTGAAGTTATATGACAAAGCTACTGTGATTAAATCAGCATGGTACTGGAATAAAAACAGACCCAAAAAGCAATGGAATACATTCGAAGATACAGCCACAGCTACAAACATACTCAGCCACCTTATCTTTGACAAAGGGGCTAAACACGTTTACTGTAAGAAAGATAGCCTCTTTAATAAATGGTGTTGGAAAAATTGGCTTTCCATATGTGGAAAACTAAAACTTAGACCCATATCCATACACTAAAATAAAGTAAAAATGGATCAAAGATCTAAATATTAAAACAGAAACACTAAATATGCTGAAAGACAATAGGTAGAAATCTTGAAGACATTGGGGTTGACAGAGAATTCATGAATAAAAGTTAAACTCCATGGGAAATACTTCCCAGAATCAATAACTGGGATCTCATCTTATTAAAAAGTTTTTTCACATCAGAAGAAATCAGCAACAGAATGAAAAGAAAACCCATAAATTGGGTTAAAATCTTAAAAGGACTTCTATCTATAACATATAAAGAATTTTAAAAAATCAGACTCCCAAAATTCAAAGACCCACTCCAAAAATAGGCATCTGAGATGAATACACACTTGTCAATTGAAGAAATACAAATGGCAAATAAGCACATGAAAAAATTTTCAGCATCATTGGTCATTAGAGAAATGCAAATTAAAACAACCCTGAAATTCCATTTCACTCCAGAAAGAATGGCCAGGACCAAGAAATCCACCAATAACAAATATTGGAGAGGCTATGGGGAAAAAGGAACTCTTCTGCACTGTTGGTGGGAGTGTAGACTAGTGCAACTACTGTGGAAATCAGTCTGGAGATTCCTCAAAAACCTGGGGTTGGAGTCCTATTTGACCCAGCTATTCCCCTTTGGGCATATTTCCAGAAGAACTGAAAACATCATACCACAGTGGTATATGTGCACCCATCTTTATAGCAGCACAATTTGTAATATCCAGATCTTGGAAACAACCTAAATGCCTATCAGCTGAGGAATGGATAAAAAAAGATGTGGTATTTTTATACAATGGAGTATTACTCAGTTAATAAGAAAGATTGCATCAAGACTTTTATAAGTAAGTGGATGCAGCTTGAGACCATATTCATAAGTGAAATAAATCAAACTCACATGTGTAAATACTGTATTGTCTCCCTAGCATAAGAAACTGAAGAGTAAACAAGATACACAATATTCAATAAACATTATGGAAGGGTAAGAAATTATTCAAAAGAAAAAAATAACTCAGGGAAAAGGAAAAAAAGGAGGGGAAAAGATACAAATGATGGCCATTGTTGATTTTTCTATTGTCTGGTTTTGAAGCCCTATAATGAGTTCATTCTTTGTTCTGATCAGTTTTATACTATTTTTTTTTGTTTGAATTCATTGTGTGAGAAGATATGGGCAACTATTTGGAAGAAAACAAGAGATATTATTGTGGTAGCCATTGTTGATTACCTGTTATTTTGTTTTGAAATCCTGTGTTGCTTGCACTGTTTTGTTCTGATCTGTTTTGTTTTATTTTATTCTCTTTAAAATAAAGTAAAAATTCCAATACCTCTTTTATAATATATAGTTGTTTCTATTCAGGCCTCTTGGTTTAACTTATTGCGATTGCTACATTTATTACAAATTCTAAATCATACTTATCAACTTAACCGTAAACTGTATACATCAAAAGATGTGTTACTGATCACAGTTTCAGTCCTCTACCTCAAATTAGGTTTGTGGGGAATCCTCATCACCTCAGGTGCCTCCTTCACCAGTCAGCTGCAGATCTGAGCTGGAGCATCTACTCTAGCGGGTTACGGGGAGCAGTCCCACAGGCCCTGCCACCTCTGCCGGCTCTCATGGCAGGCACAACATGCTTAACTGTACATGAACATATCTAAGGACAGGAAATTTCCTGAATTCTTGACTATGCAGCCAAAAATATAGAGCCCTTGATTTATGAATGTCATTCTGGTACAGGACTTTGGAATTAAAACCTTTTCCTTCATTTAGTTTGCATGCTTTTCTTGGTGTATTTTCAAGAGGAAACAAGAGCAAGAGGGAGTTAGAGAACTACAGTCACACTACCATTTCTCTTTGGTTTCTGTGTGGCACAGGAGACTTTGTGTAAGCAGGCAGGGAGCATGAGCTCTGTATACAGCCTGAATGCCACATTTGTGAGGACCACCATACCGTACAGCTTCTTTGAAAACAAAATAATAGGCAGAACAAAATGCCCTTATTTATGGCTGACACTGCTGTCTGCATATTATGCATATTGGTCATACTGAACCATTCAATCTTCAGAATAACCCTACAAAATTGAGTACTGTGGTTATCTCTAATTTATAAATGAGGATATGAGGCCCATACAGTTATTTTTTTCCAAAGCAAAATATGGTAGTAGAATTAAGATTTGAACCCAAGTCATCTGGATCCAGAGTCTATGTCTTGGGTAAGGAAACCATGCTGATTCACATGTCTGGTACACAATCTAGAGTGAGTTACAAATGTTAGGGGCCAAACAGGTATTTTACTGCATTTATTATATACAATCAATTAATCTGTTTTACTACACAGAACTGAGGTTCTCAGCAGAATATCTAGTTAAATTGATTGTCATAAACTTTGGCAGTAATGATGATTTTACAAATGCAACATCAGAATGAATAAATTTTTTCCTAATCAGATGATTTGAGATAATAGCTAACAGTTCTTAGGCACTGAGGATTTATCTGAACTAAGGCATTGTTCTGACTTCCATGGGCATTCTTTTTAATTCTCAGAATATACTACAAAGAAAATATAAATGTTATCATGGAGCGGGAACAGGAGTACTGATGATCATTTAAAATGATGACTTTCAGTGTTACTTGGAGTTACACAATGGGACAAGTTGAAGAATATTGAGGCTGTATTGTAGAAAGGAGAAGGGCAAAAACTGTAAAGGATGGCACTGTCCTAAGGTTGACCCCAAACTGAGGTTCCGCTCAGGGACATTTGTAAAAGGGTACAGGAAAATAACAATGAAAAGCAAAAAAGAAAGCAGGAGAGGAGAGAGGGAGGGAAGGAGGAGGGAAACAGGAAGAAAGGAAGGAAGGAAAGAAGGAAGGGAGGAAGAAAAGCAAGGGTATAGAATGTCACCGTTTTGAATGCAGCCCATGGTAGGGAAAGGCAACATCTGCTATTTTTCGCCACCGTTACAAACAATGAGGGATTGAAGAACGTCTAAGAATGTCTGGAGGCTGCCTCCACTAATCAGCGGTTCTGAGTGGAGATAAGATAGCTCGCAGTGAGGAACAAATGAACAGCATGTCATGCGCGTGTCCCGAGTAATTAATATCACAGGGATGTGAATGCTGGCATAATCATTTGCCCTGCTTCCTTTATTTCCTGACTACATTATTAAAAAATGAATCATGTACACCTACATTGCATTTTGTCAGGATAATGATACACCTTTTTAAAATTACTCATTGTGACTCTGGGTCAGCCACATGGACTGTCCTCACTACCATGGAGGAGGAAAAATGTCCTTGTGACACCATTATTGTGCTGAAAGGCAGATAGGGTGGAGAGAAGGTTTACTTTTTGCAAAATGTAGCTGTTCCCAGAAAGCAAGAACTGTACCAAATGCGCTAATACCTCTCATGGCATTTCGGATTCAACACATCTCTAATTTATTTGTTGATTAAATACTATAGCCCAGTATACATGTTGTTTAATGGTTTTTCTGGTGGGGGGACTAAGCAGTGAGCCATGAGGATTTGCCTAGATCATATAATTAAAAAATATTTTACCAAATATTTCTGGAGTAAAAAAAGAAAACATGGGTACATTTAAGAAAATTTGTGGACAATATTTAGATTATATTCATACAATAATAATATGCAGGATTTTTCAGTTTTTTTTCAGAATATAAATTTGCCATTATTTTACATTCAAAACAGGATTCACAAATACATGTTTTTGTTCACTAAAATGAATAGCATGAGGGAGATAATTCTGTTTGCAATACTGTGATCTAGTTGGAAAATTGTATTCTTACTCATTCAAACTCTGAACCTAAACATCAATCACTGTTACATCCTTGGGGTTTCCCAGGACACATACCAGAAAACAAATGGGCAGCAAAATCATTTACATTTATAAATTATGTACATAACAGTTGTGCACATGAGGGCATAAAATATTCTCTCAGGGTAATTTCTAAATGGTTTCCTATACCTAAATATTATAGATAGGTGTCTTTAACCTAGGAGGTCAGGTTTTGAAAATGTCATCATGGTGATGACTCTTTTCTGATCTCAGGAGAGTCATTCTGTCAAACATACTCCTTGAACTTCATTTCTCAGGGGCCCCTGCTAGAAGGCCTGAGCTCGAGGATGGTGCTGGTGGGAAACAGAGAGTAGAAATGACAGGTCGAGTTACAATGTGCTGCTGGCGTTGGGTGTATGAAAACTAACCATAATTCCAGGGAAATGAGATAAATTCTAACATATAGATACCAGCATACAGCTGTGAAAGGAAAGCAGGTGTAGTTAAATCCGACTAGACAGTGCAAAAAACCTCAAAGAAGTGGAAATTGAACTGTGTCTTTTTTCATTTTTAATTAGTTCCTCCCTCTGTCTAATTGCCCAGGAAAAAAATCCCAGGCTTTTTCTTGAAGCTTTACTTTCTGTCTCTGACCCTTTGGACACACACCAAAGGATACATCCTTGGGGCCTACTTTTGGGCAGCGCCTGATTCTTCTGTTTTCTGCATCCTTCTTATATTGTGTTCTAGCCTTTATTCTATCTGCTGGGATTAGAATCATGGTCCACTAATATATTTTGTTTTAATTAAAATTTTTTATTAGTACATGTTTGCCTGCACTACATAGTGAATACACCTATTATGGAGAGTTGATACATGTACATAACACATCTTAGTTTCTTTTTTATGTCCCCTTTTCCTGCCCTCACCCCTCCCTTTCCCTTCATCTCTTGGTCCCCTTTGCTATTGCAAAAGATCTAGCTTCCTATTATCTATCTTTTATTTTGCACTTTAATTTACTTATATTTCTAGTTTCTCATACAAGAGAAACCTTGAAGATTTAACCTCATATGTCTGATTTCATTTAACCTTCATAGATCTTACACATGCCTGATCCCACTTTCCATCAAAATGTAGCGTTCCATGTCAGACTGAGACTATCACTTCCCTGGCTGAAGCTTTCAGTGCCTCCTCATATTTACAGAATCAAGTCCAGCACCTTCCCTGCTGCTCACCCCACTTTCAGATGGAACTGATATTTCCATGTGTGCCATCCCCAGTGCCCTATAACCTTTCATGACCCTCTGTAGGTGCCTCTGCCTTTCTCTACTGCTATGGGGTGGCATATCATCGAAAAGACTTCAGTAAACCCTGAGCTGCCCAAAAGCAAGAGAGAGCAGGAGATAAAGGGGTAAAATGGGAAAGAGAGAGGGATTTAAAAAGGCAGGTGCTGAAATTGAAACTTTCTTCAAGTTAGTCTGGTCCAAGCAAATTGCCATTTTCCCAATGGTCTCAGAATAAAGACTAATAGATGATACTCAAGTATGGCAGAAATGTGTATAAAAAGCACAAGATACATCCCATTCTGTTCTTAAAAGATAGTATTTTCTCTTTTATGATCCCTAAACTTAAAATACGCTTTCATGTAAGAGAATTGCTTGGAGATTAGCTGCATCTTTTCTAAGTCTTTGATAACTAGGATGCTTTTGCTCAGTACCCTCTTGAAAGGATTAGGAATTGCATTCGTCTTCTACCGAAGCCCCTAATTTCACGCTGCTTGGGCTTTTGCTGAATGCTTTCCTCTTCCTGCACATTAATTGTGTAGTTCCTAATAATTGATATCTTATAGAGGTGCTGGGTAAACTAATTGGTTAATGTTCATGAAACGATGTGATCCTCAGATATAAGGTAGTATAAAATGAGATTTTCATTTGGTATTTGCATCACAACTTGATTTGTTTCCTTTGTATTTTACCATAGTAATTGTCTCATATGTCCATAAGTGGGCAATTTACAGGCAGGCATGAGATGCAGTTGATGTTGGATAATGTTTTAAGGAGAAGCTATTTGGTCATGCAAATTTGCAAAGCCCTTATCCTGTCATTCCTCCTTTGAGGAATCTTGTTGTTTTGAGGGAAAAATTACTTTTAATTAAATTTTTTAAAGTCATAAACCTTTTATTTTATCATGCAAAATTGCCAAATTACCACTTAAATTGCCAAAGTTTCTTCTCCTAATGCTTCATTCCTCAGCAGTGGATAAATGGCAGCCAGCTGAAAACCAGAAGAGGCTGCAATTGGCGGAGGCATCTAGTGCTCCTTGAATGTGTTCTCTGATACCTATTCTTCATTCATCTTGAGGTAGGCAGGATTCTGAGGATAATTCTGTCTGGGGAACAGTGGGCAGAAGAGTATAGAAACTCTTCTGGGACCTTCTGCTGTTTCCCTCCTTCAAGAGTGGCTGATCAGGGGACTCTCAGTCAGCCTGGGTGCTGAGACAGCATGTGGAGGCAGCATGTGGAGCTCCCTGCAGATTGCGAGTGACTCTTAACTTTAACTTTGAAAAGGAACTATGCCTTTCCTCTGAATCCCTAGTAATTCTGGGGTTTGTTACCTCTGATACAACAGGCATAACCTGGTATGTCATGAATGATAATGGGGACATGGAGGACAGGATGTGGCTGCAAAGCAAACCCACAAAAAGCTGATGATTTTGTCTATATTATTTACTGTTTATTTAGGACACCTCTATGGACTGTGTTCCCTCCCTTCCTTTTCTCTCTCCCTTCTTTCCCCCTCTCACTTTCTCCCCACCCCATTTAAGATCCATGGATACTGGTTCTCTCCCTGTCTTCATCCTTATCATTGACCTACTTTCCTAACTAATACAAAATGCTTGTCATATGGTGGACAGAGATTAAAGTGCAGAGGGTACTAAACATTTTTCCTGTCTTTAGGGTGTCCTTTGTGTAAAAAAGAAAGCAGAAGGATGTGAGAATAATTAAAACAATGTGAAGAGTACTAATGAGATATGTATAAAATTCTGTCAATACAAAGAATGAGAAGAAAAAAGGCTCCAACATTTATGTGCTCTTTCTTAAGCAAATGAGTTTTCTTGGAGAAGAATTTCCTGTTCTAGGGAAAACCAAAGAAGTTCTCCAGACCCCATGGTCTCATCCTTCTTCACAAATCCACATCTTTCCTTTATTCTTCTCTTAGTAAATGTGAAATGATTCTCTGTGGCAATTATGCTCTAAACATCTCTCACCTCCTGCAAATCTCTTCTCTAGATAGGATTCAACATTGACTCCTGTTGTGGTTGATGACGCTGAAACGGAACATTTGCCAGGCAAACAGATTGCATTCAAGTTCAGCGTGGTAACCTCAAATGAGCCTCACCTTCTGAAAGCTGCACAGAAAAATTACACATTTCCCAGTCCCATGTGTATTTTCTGCTTTCCCAGGACACTCTTCCTTTCCTTCTGTCTAGGCCTGCAAGCTCTACTCCTGAGCTCTGCTTTCCTCTGTAGCTTCACTTCCTGTTTCATTTGGAAAGTAGACACAAGATGGGTCATTCCTCAAACATCACCCAGACAGACCCACCTCCCTGTATTTCAACCCCTTCTCCTGGTGCTTCTCCTGAAACTGGATGAACTATGTCTGCTCCCAGCCTTTCCACTTGTACAAAAGGTCTCATTCCTCTTGTCTACCCAAGTATGACAGACTTCTCCATTTTGGCATATCTCTTCTGATTTCCATGCTTTATATACCTGTCTGCTCCTGTTTTTGTCCTGCTTTCCCCCATTCTTAGTGCTGCTTCAGTTTTGTTCATAGATGGTATTTAGGTTTGAGTTAGGAAAAGCGTTTGCAACTGAGGCTTGAGCTGTTTTATCTATGGCTAGTAGACATTGTATTACCTCTAAATTTTCTTGGTTATATAACAATGCCTCAACAAAAATATCTTTGAGCAGAGGTACATTTCCCACTAGCAGAGAATTTAATGGTAAAAATGTGTAACTAAAAATGTTAATAAATATTACTAAGTTGCCTTTCATGAAGACTGTAGCCATATACCTTTTCCCTGATCTTTAGCTTTTGTGCCATATTAGTCTTCAGAATATTTGAAAATATGATAAGCAAAAGATCTCTAATTTATTTTATTTTGTAATCCCTTTTATATTAAAAATTATTCATCTTTTAAGTGTTATTCACTATTTATATTTCTTCTTCTAGTTACTACTAATAACTTTTGGCTATTGTCTTTTCTGCCCTTTTTCCTTTTATGTGAGTGCTCTTTAAATATTCTAATTATTAATTCTCTTTATATGGATTTGCTCTGAATAAATAAATAAATCTGTGTTACTTATTTCTCAATTTGATTACTGTTATTTTAATGAAATTAGAGGATCTCCCCTGAATTTCCATTGGTGGACACACACACAATACACACATGCACACTCACACACACACATTGTTATAAACCTTGAATCCTGAAAGGAGTGCACTTGTACTTTCAGTCAGGGGCAGGAGGAGAAGCAGTACCCTGCCGTCACCTGCTGAGCTGTTTTGGTGTTTGGTATTGTGAATTGAACTGAAGGCCTTTGTACTGAGCTCCATCCCCAGCTTCTTGCAACTCCCATGTTTATTTTTTTTTATTTTTCATTTTTGAGAGTTACTCAGCCTATGATCCCCTTGCAGTCCCTTCCAGAAGAAAGTAGTTGCCAGTGAGTACAGAAAAATAAAAAAAAAACAAATAATCTGATCTTCTTTTATAGCCTTTTCAACTGTTTAATAGCAGACCTATATTTTAAAAGATGAAACAGTTATCTTAAATTTTGTCTTCTGGTACATGTGCAGGAGGTCAAGGTAGTGAGAAAAATCTCATGTCTTAAAATCTACCATCTGGGGAGTTCATAGTCTCATGAGAAAAATAACTGGATACTACTGTAAAATTTGGGATTTGAAAGGTCCAGGTCACAGCAATAGCTGAGCCACCTCATTGGAGGCACGAGGGAGAGATGAGGAGATCGAAGGATCTCTGCAGAGTACAGGGCATCAGTGAAGATTCTGGATTAATAATTAGGAACACCAGGAGAACCCTGGGATAGTCCACACTCTGGGAGACAAGTGCCTGCCCTGCAGGAAAGGAAAATTCTAGAACTGTCTTTGCTCTTTGGTTTCACATAGGGTTAGATTTAGCTTGCAATGTATTTTGAGAAGGAGCATACTGTTTACTAAAGATATAATCATTTTAATGCTGGCTTTTAATGTTATTCTGAAATATCTCCTCAGATATTACAGATAACTTATCAGGTTTCTTTTTTTTTTGCCCTCAGACTTAACCTGCAGTAATCATCTTTTCTTAACTGCTCTGGACAGAACAAAACCTGAAATGTAATTTATTTTAAGAATATAATCACTTATTGATTGCTCTTTTTCTCAAGGAGATGGAATCAGTTTATAAGCTTTTATGAAGAAAGTCCAGGATGGTTTTTATATTTTGTATTTAGTTCAAATCTATTCAAACTCTCTTTATAAAACTAGCATTTCAAGCATTGTGTTGCAGATAATCATTACTTTTAAAAAGGATTCATCATAGTGCTTATGTGAAAAATTCACAGTAGGCAGACAATATTTAATAAGTAAATCAATAATGTTCATTTCAGAGAAAAATTAGGTATAGAGTATACTTGGGGAAGTTAATAAGGCAAGATCAAATACTAGATCTCAGAACTGATGAACCATTAGGAATAAAGCAATTCACTGTGGTGCCAGACTGCAGTGTTATTAGGAAGCTTACATCAAAAAATGCTGTGTAAATGCAAATTCAACCTAATTTGTCATATGATTAAAATACAAGGGAAAAGCAGTCTTGCTGTAATTGAATGTAACATTCACTACTTTAGTGAACAAGTCTGGGGAGGAGAATTTCTTCAGCTCGAGAAAGTTTGGCTGATAATGATAAAGCCAGTTTCAGAAAAGTTAACGATGGAAGACAACACATACTATCCATGAATTCCTCTGAATATTTATGACAAAATTCAATTAAACATATTACAACTGGAAGGAACTCTCCATATCTTCTAACTTCATCTCTCCTCTGCTCCTGTTCAGGCCCCATCCAATGCTGCTGGGAGCACACCTTATTTCTTAAACGGGGGCCCTCACCCAAGGTTTCAAAGCTGGTGTTGTCAAAATAGTGTGTGATTTTATGGATCAGAGCAAAGTCTTGGAACATAATCAATAACTCTCACTTATTGATACTTATTGATATATTCTGAGTAGTGTCAGCATGCTGATACTACTCAGAATATATATGATTGTTTTTCTATATCATACACATTTGAATATTTGAAGGCAACTGTCTTGCCTCTCTATGATAATTCCTCCTTGACCATCATCTTCCTTTAATGTGACTTCCATATCTGTCATGTTCATATATTATGCTTTTATTTCCTGGGCACTGTTACCAACAAGTGGATGTACTCCCAGTTGTCAAATATCATCCTGGAAGACTGTGTCCATAAGTGATCCCAAAGTTCCCTCGATTCTGTCCAGTTCTCACTTGCTTTTTATCTGTACATTTGAGATCAGCAATACTGTTCAGCTTTTTAAAAAATGTTTGTCTGCCTTTATAATGTAGAGGATTAATTAGAAGAAGAAAGGAAACAAACATCAGAAGTGACTTCAGTAGCCATGAGGGAGGTCATGAGGATCTCCATCAAGGTAATTTCCGTGGAAGTAAAATGAGGAAAGCATAAGAATCATACAAATGCTTTGGTGACTGAATATTGGGAACTAGGGAAGACTACTAAAATAATTCAGATGGTCCTAGCCTTAGTAACAAGACTGATTGTTCTGCTGAATTTGGAAACAATATAGTGAATGTTTTATGCAGGCTAACTAGCCTGTCAAAAATTAAACTAAGTGAAGGATCACATATGTGTAAGATGCTTACAAAGAGACTGGGATGAGGATATAGATTTGTGCAGTACTGTGGAGAATTGTTGGAACTATAAAAACATATAAAAGTAGGGGCCAGGGATTTAGCTCAGTGGTACAAGTGCCTGCCTGGCAAGTACAAGGGTCAAGAGTTCGATCTCAGTACCATAAAAAAAAAGAAAGAAAGAAAAGAAAAGAAAAGAAAAGAAAAGAAAAGAAAAGAAAAGAAAGCAGTATGTAAGGAGTTGTAAGGTGAAAAACAGAAAAAGTCAAGGAAAAAGTTTGAATCACAGTTGCATTTCAAAAAATCTCACAGAAAGGAGGGCCAGACAGACTGAAGCTGTTTGCTAATAGCCAGTGCTACTATGGCAATTCACTTCACTTCTTAGCTTTCTCAACCAATAAAGTACAAAGCAGGAACTGGACAGGTGACCATATTAATATTGTACAGATTGCAAACTTTCTTGAATAGCATTCAAGTTATCTCAAAATAAGTTTTTTTTTTCACAGCTTCCCCCCATACTATATATTTTTTTTATTTAAAAGAGAATAAAACAAAAGGGGGCAGTACAGAGCAGATCAGAACAGGACAACATAGGCAACGCAGTACTTTACATTAAGTCAACTGGACATCAACAGTAGCTAACACCATATCTTTTACTCTGCTATAGTTGAGCATAGTTTCAATTACAATAATATCAAACATAACACAATAGTATAAAGCCATGCATATAGTGAAAGAATTACAGGGCTTTCTGAACCGAATAACAGAAAATGATCAATGGGTATTATAATATCTCATTTTTGATAAAAAAGAAAAAAATTTGTTTGAACTATCACACATATTCAAATTCCA
>PVJX010008721.1:0-64125 GCA_004027295.1 Dolichotis patagonum
AACCACAAACTCACTCAACCACCTTATCTTTGATAAAGGGGCCAAACATGCTTGTTGGAAGAATGACAGTCTCTTTAACAAATGGTGCTGGAAAAATTGGCTATCCATATGCAGAAGACTAAAACTAGACCCATGTCTATCACCATACACTAAACTAAAATCTAAATGGATCAAAGATCTAAATATTAAAACAGAAACATTAAAACTGCTGGAAGACAAAGTAGGTAAAAACCTCAAAGATATAGGGGTAGGAAGAGAATTCATGAACAAGAACCAAACTACACAGGAAATACTTCCTAGAATCAATAAATGGAACCATATCTTATTAAAGAGTTTCTGCATGTCAAAAGAGATTTCCAGCAGAGTGAATAGAAAACCCACAAATTGGGAAAAAAATCTTCATGGACAGTTCCTCAGACAAAAGACTTCTGTCTAGAACTTATAAAGAATTAAAAAGAATGAGACCCGCAAAATTCAAAGACCCAATCCAAAAATGGGCATCTGAAATGAATACACAGTTCTCAGATGAAGAAACACAAATGGCAAATAAATACATGAAGAAATGTTCATCATCATTAGTCATGAGAGAAATGCAAATTAAAACCACACTGAGATTCCATCTCACTCCAGAAAGAATGGCCAGGATAGAAAAAACTACCAACAACAAGTGTTGGAGAGGCTGTGGGGAAAAAGGTACTCATCTACACTGTTGGTGGGAGTGTAGACTGGTGCAACTACTGTGAGGTCAGTCTGGAGATTCCTCAAAAAGCTGGGTATGGAAGTCCAATGTGACCCAGCTATTCCACTTCTGAGCATGTTCCCAGAAGAACTGAAAACATCATACCACAGTGATATATCTGCACCCATGTTTATAGCAGCATAATTTGTAATAGCCAGATCCTGGAAACAACCTAAGTGCCCATCAACTGAGGAATGGATAAAAGAGTTGTGGCATTTTTATACAATGGAGTACTACTCAGCTATAAAGAATGATCACATTGAGATATTTGTAAATAAATGGACACGACTTGAGACCATTCTCTTAAGCGAAATAAACCAAACTCACAAGTGTAAATACCGTATAGTCTCCCTAGTATGAGAGTTGATAAGAGTATATAAGATTTTATGGTAAGCATGAGTCTCCATCTCATAGCTTTGAAGCCTTTCAATGTTTTCAATCATCAGTTGGAATGGTTTTATTCTGTTATGTTTGACTATATCATGCATGATGATATGAACAGCTGTTTTGAAGAAAACAACATTATGACAGCTATTGCTGATTTAATATCTTCCTTCTTAGAAGTCCTACCATGCTTCTATTCTTCTACTACCATTTGTTCTATCTATCACATTGTGTCTTATTGGGATTGGAATATTTGTGATAGTTTAAACAAAATTTTTCTATCGAAAATGAGATATTATAGTACCCATTGATCATTTTCTGTTATTTGGTTCAGAAAGCCCTATAATTCTTTCACTCTTTGCATGGCTTTATACTATTTTGTTATGGTTGATATTATTGTATTTGAAACTATTCTCAAGTATAGCAGAGTAAGAGATATTGTGATAGCTACTGTTGATGTCCGCTTGTCTTAATGTAAAGTACTGTGTTGCCTATATTGTCCTGTTCTGATCTGCTCTGTACTGCTCTCTTTTGTTTTAGTCTCTTTAAAATAAAATTTAAAAAAATTAAAAAAAAAAGAAAAGAGAATAAGCATGTGAATTTAGATTCTTTTACACTGTTTATCTCTAGGAAAGACCTGAAATATAACATCTCATGCTTCAGTGTTGGTGTTGAACCAGTTTGGTGAGCAAATATCTCTGAATGCGTGAGACATAACTCTTAACTACATGGCTAAGTAACAAGAAGTAGTACATCATTTGTAACAGTGATAATAAAGGACCTACATAAGTGCAGAGGATTAATTTTAAAAGAAGAGAAAATTCCTTATACTCAATGAGCACGTTAGGAATGCCTCCTCTCTGAAGAAAAGTTGGATATACTAAATTCAGAAGAAAGGCTTTTGTAGACCATTTACACAGACTGCAATTCATATTAGCACATCATTGGTAAAAAGTTATTTAAAATATATTCTCAATGGACAAAATAAAGAACAAAACCTCTTCCTTTTTGTTAAGTGGGAGGAGAAAGAGATGTCCCTAGCAGGCTTCCTCAGAGGGCTTCCCTGGTCATGAGGTTCTGTCTCTTGGGACCTGTGGGCCCATTCAACCACACAAACAAAACATGCTGAACACTTTCACACAATAACATAATCCAGGCTGCTTTTCTCAACCTCAGAGTCCATGAAACCACCATGAGCCATACAGAAGGTCACATCACATCACATCACCCAAATAACACATTTCCAGTTGCAAAACATCCTGGAAAATGGCTCCTTTCCACTAGTTAAGAACTTTTTCCTTCCTAATTCAAAAGGGGATCATCTCTCTGGTCAATCCTCTTCCATTTCTTTGGTTGGTTCCTTCTTTTCAAAAGCCCCATCCTTGACTCTCTTCTCTGCCAGCCTCTTCCCTTGGAAATCTCATATGGCCACAAAGCCTGTGCCTGTGTATCTCCAGTATAGATGTTTTCTGAACTTTAGTTCACAGTGCAAAAATGTCTGCACTTTGGCTTTCAGTCTCACAGACACAATCACATTCAAAATTGAACTGATATTTCCCCCATATCTGTTCCTTTCAAATCTCAGTTGATAGCAACTTCAACCATCTAGTATTTTAGAGGTTTTGTCTTAGAGGTTTTGTTTATTATATCCAACATTAATTCCATTGGCAAATGCCGATTTAAAAATTATTCAGAATTTGACCAATTCTTACCATCTCTGTTGCTATAGCCACTATGATCCGAACTACCACTCTATCTTACTTGGATTTTTGAAACAGCCTATTAATTTTTTAAAAGTTAAATAATGTCACTGTTCTACTCAAAACCTGACATGGCTCTATTTTCTACTCAGTGAAATTATTTTCACAGCTTTCCATATTTCTGATCAACACCTGCTTCTCTCGTGACATCTTCCAGTCACACCAGCCTTTTTTGAATGATCCAACTGAGGGCTTTTGCACTGGCATTTCTGGTCACCTTGATTCAAGTAGCTGTGTGCCTTACTCCCTACCCCTTACAGTGTTTGCTGAAAATCATCTTCTCAGTAGCACTACTGACCATGTTTGTGTTTGGGTGTTTGTGTTTTGCAATATTAGCGATTAAACTCAACAATCACTGAGCTACATTCTTAGACCTTTTTTTTTTTTAATTTTAAGACAGGGGCTTGCTAACTTTCTCAGGTTGGCCTTGAACTTGTGATATTCTGCCTTGACCTCCCAAGTATCTGGGATTGCAAGTATGCACCACCACGTTTGCATTGATCATTGAATTAAAAAGTGTAGCTCTCTAATATTCCTAATATTGCCATACTTTTTTGTTCCTCTTAACAATTTTCATCTTCCAATATACTAAATTATTTATTTATTTATTATCTCTCTCTCTGCTTGCTAGAATGTAAGCATCATTAAGTCATCGAAATTTGACATATTTTATTCATACAGTAGGCACTCAATAAGTATTTGTAGAATGAATACATTACTGAATGACTTGGTTCTTGGATTTAGTATTCAGCAGTCCTGCTGGGATAGGAAGCCCCAACAATCATGACAGGTCATCAGAAGAGTGGATTGCAGTTTAAAAATTTAGGTCCTTTTTCTAAGGTGGTGCATTGAGTTTTGTCTCTCTCCCGGTCTATGACTGATCTCTACTGGCTTCTCTTTTTCTGGTTCTCAATGCTCATGTACCCTGCTGAGTACCTACCTGTCCTGATGCTGAGTTTTAGTTAAACTCAAATTTCTATCAATCTGCTTGGGCTTTGACATCTTCGGCTACTCAGTTCAGTGCATCCTATGTAATCATTTGCCAACGATGGCTGGATTTGTAGGTTGTGACCAGTCCCTTATCAAATGCTAGGCTTTAGTAACTAAAAGCATGTTTATAGCTCTGGAATCCTGAATTTTACATACTATGTAATGGTACATCTCCATCACTTCTTTAGAATCAAATGTGGGGAAATGATATAAAACATAATCAAATCTTATTGTTTAGCTCCTTAGAGCCATTTAGCAGTCTAACCCATTCTTACAGAACTGTAACCCTCACTGTATTAGGATTTGGTTGAAAAATCATAGACTTATTTTTGAAATAAGGAGTCAGGATAAATTTCTATATATTACTGGACAAGCCATCAATGCCTGTCATCTCAGAATTAAAGGTCAGCATCTCATTTTCTCACTACCCCAATGAAGTTGTTTCTTTTGGTTTTAAAAATGAGTATGGAGAAAATTAGAAGAAGGAAATTTGGAGTCCCAGTGACCTGGGGAAAGTTGGAGTATGCTTCCAGTGTTAGAGTTTCTGGGGAGTTACCAGAAATGCTGGACTGGGCCCAGCAGATTTCAGGGCCTAAGTCAACTACGCCCAGTGGCCTCCTTTCAGTTCAGGAGGCAGAGACCGTGCACGAGGACACTGGGCTCATTTGGGCTGGCCTGGGAAGAGCTTAAGACCAGCACTGCTAGTGGTTGAGTTCATATCTCTCCCCCTAGGACAGGGGATTGTGCCCTGGGAGTTCTGCCGGCCCCAGTTCTCCACGTCCAGCTTCCGCCTCTCAATTAAGGGAGCCAAGAGCCTGCAGGGGAGTGGAGATTGCCTGAGATGAGTCCCAGTGACCCAGGGAAAGTTGGAGACCTACCCTCCCAGCGTTTGAGTTTCTGGGGAGCTACCAGAGACGCTGGACTGGCCTCAGCAGATTTCAGGGCCTAAGTCAACCATGCCCAGCGGCCTTCTTTCAGTTCAGGAGGCAGAGACCGTGCATGCGGACTCTGGGATCATTTGGGCTGGCTTGGGGAGAGCTTATGACCAGCACTGCCAGGGGCTGAGTTCATATCCAACCCCCCAGGACAGGTGATTGTGCTTCAGGGGTTCCGCCAGCCCCAGTTCTCCACACCCAGGTTCCCCCTCTCAATTTAGGGAGCCAAGTGCCTGCAGGGGAGCTGAGACTGTTCCAGGAGCTGAGGGCACAGGAAGTGATTTGCCACACACCCAGAGGAAGCTTTGGAACACCACTCAAACCAAGGAAATAAAGAAAAATGACAAAAGGAAAGACCAAAAGGCAGGCTCAAATCACCAGCCCATCCCAAGAAAGACTACGAGCCATGTACATAGAAGAAAATAGAAGCCATACACCTGAAATGACTGAAATTATATCAAATGAAATAAAGAAGCAACTAGGGGAAGCTATGGAGAAATTCAAATCAGAAATAATTGCCCAGGTAAAAGAAGAATTGATAAAAACAGTGAAAGAAATAGTGAATACAGCTAGTGAAGACACGGGTAAAAAATTAGAGGAAAAAAGCAAACAGATAGAATCCCTGAATGAACACTATGAGAAACAAGCAGAATAAATGAAGCAGATTCAAAGAGATATACAGGAAATCAAAAATTCTGTTGAGAGCTGTCAAAACTACCTCAATGAAAGTGAAGATAGAATTTCAGACCTTGAAGATAAGATCGCAGCTAGTGAACAGGAAAGATGTTTTAAAAATAACAAAGAATCAGGAAATAACAATTCAATAGCTGCAAGATGATGCAAAGAAAAATAACATAAGATTAATAGGGATAAATGAAAAAGAAGGGAACAGCCCAAATGATATCAAGAGGAGATTTACAGAAGTAATAGCTGAAAACTTCCCAAACATGACAATGGAAACTGACATTTGGATTAGTGAAGCATATAGAACTCCAAATAGCCATAACCAAAATAAAACTACATCCAGACACATAATAATCACCATCCCAGAAATCCACCATAAGAACAGAATACTGAAAGCTGTTAGAGAGAAAAGATAGATCACCTATAAAGGAAAACCTATCAGAATCACAGCAGACTTCTCAACACAAACAATGAAGTCAAGAAGAGCACGGAATGAAGTATTTCAGATCCTAAAAGAAAACCACTTCCAACCCAGACTGATGTACCCTGCAAAACTGTCCTTCAAAATGGATGGAAAAATAAGATACTTCCCTGACAAAGAACAGCTGAAAAACTTCACAATCACCAAACCAACCCTACAAAGAATACTGAAAGATATTCTAGATACACATAGGATAAAACCACCAAGCAAAGTAGACAATTAAACAGAATGGAAAGCTAAAGATACACTAGCAGAAAGATAACTTGTCAACAATAAACCAACATATGATAGTTATAACCATTAATGTAAATGGCCTCAACTCACCAATCGAAAAAAACAGACTGGCAAAATAGATCAAGAAACAACAACCAACCAAATGCTGTCTACAAGAAACCCATCTAACTCAAAAGGAAACCCATAGACTGAAAGTCAAAGGATGGTAAACAATGCTTCATGCAATAGGAAACAAAAAAAAAGCAGGAGTAGCAATCCTGTTTGCAGACAATGTGAACTTCAAACCAAGAATGATCCAAAGCGATAAAGGTCACTACATACTAGTTAGGGGAAAACTTCAAGAGGAAGAGAAAGAAATTTTATATGGTCAAATAGGTCATGCTGAAAGTAGATATATGCTAAGTATAAAGTACATTTCTAGTGGAAATTTAACACTATCTTTATATCATTTATTTTTTCTTTCATTATACATGTAATGATTATATAATGTAATGATGATATAAAATGTATTTTTCTATGGTAGAATAATAATGAACTATATTTAAGTATTGAAATAACTATTGACTTTCAATTCTTCCAGAGGAGGAGAAGTTACTAGCTTTTCCAATGTGCCATCCACATTAATCTATATATATGAACTTAGAAGAACGTTACAGACACCATGAAAATTAGGCATTATAATTGTCCTGTAAATATGGACATGGTGGTTCGAAGGACTGAAATAAATTCTTTAAGGTCATAAATCTAGTGAGTGGCAGAGACAGATTTTAAATCTAAGCCAAGTTTATTGCATTCTATGTACCTTATGTACCATATTCCACTCCTGGGTCATCAGCCACTGCAGGTGGGACAAATGATTCAGACTTAGAGAAAGTGTGTGTATATTCTCTAGAATAGTGACTGGTACATGGTAGAGGCTTAATACATCTTAGCTTCTTGTTTTCTCTGGTGAGTGCTCACGGTGGTACTGAGAATCAAACTCAGGACCTTGTGCTTGCCAGGCAGGTGCTGTGCCACTGATCTATATTTCTGACCTATGTTAGCTTCTTGTATTCTTTTTTAAGATAATTTTTGATAATTCGTGAAGTCATAAAGGGAATGCTTACTAGTGTGGCCTTAGACAAAATAAAATAGTATTATGATTTTAACAGCAATTGTTTATATGGTCCCTGGGCTTTCCAGGTGCTGTAATTTTCATGCATTAATTGATTTGATAATTTCAATGATCCTGTGAGATAAATTCTATTGTCATTCCACTTAACAGATTTGCCAATCCTTCATGCATATACCTAATAAGAGAGATGAAATTTGAGCTCAGGAAACTTGTCTCCAGAGTCCAAGGCTTAACCACTATGCTATACTGCCCGCTGTTATTGGTCTATTGTAGTCCTTGGTGCTGTTGTGTGTTTGTGGCTTGTGTTGTTATGGTTCTGTGGCTCCATCTTACACTGCATTGTGCTCATTCTGTAGTCTGTGATTATTCATTATCTTATTCTAATGACTTAATCAGAGATAAACTATGAGCCAAGAGGTAGAGACTCCTTTAAACACACCCAGGGATTTGTTGACTCATTTTCCCTGGTGTGGCTCATTTTCTACAGCTGCAGTCACTCATGATCCAGGAGTGGACAGTACAGTGTAAAACAGGTGCTCAGAATGGTCTTGCAATAACTGAAGCCAAGAGGATTGCCTTAGGTCCCAATCACCCTTCAGTTCCAAGCCTAGTGCTGAAAACACACATACAAGAGGAAAACTGGGGAAGCAATTTTTTGAATTGCAGATAGTACTGAAGATGAATTTGAATAAATCTATGGCCTTTGAAAACTCTGAATCCTTGAACGTGTTTAGCCCATGAGAGTTTGCTTCTAAACTGACAAGGAACAAGAGTCCATCTTCTTGGAAGAAATGTGCTTGGGAACCTTTGTTGTCTTTTTGAAATGACACTGCTTAATTCAGCCTTGTGGGTGTGGCCAGAGAACCCATGGGCTTCTTTGTACATGTAAATAAAACATTTTTCTAACCCTTTTATTGTGCAACAAAATTTCTGAGAAGGATGGTAGAGTTAGCTTTTCTTTAAATAGTATATCCTTCCCCTTCCAGATATCTTCCCAAAAGAATTGAAGACAACATATTAATGTGAAACATGCATATCCATGTTTATAGCAGCACAACTCATAATAACTAAATCTTGGAAGTGGCCTCTCTGTTCATCAACAAGAATGGATAAAGAAATCATAGTATTTACACACAGTGCTGTACTACTCTGTCACGAAGAAGATAAATTTCAGTCATTTGTACAAAAATAGTTGTATGTGAGACCATCAGCTTAAATATTGCATGATTTCTCTTATATGATGAACCCAAAGTATAAATAATTAAAGAGAAAAATAAAAGATAGATAATGGGAAGTAGAAAGATAGATCTTTTTCAAAAGGGAAAGGGGTCAAGAGATGGAGGGAGAGAAGAGGAAAGGGAAGGAAAAGGGATGAAAAAAGTTAAGATGTGTTATGTATATGTACATAAGATGTGTTATGTACATGTACCAAACCCAAATAGGAAATGCAAACAGTGCATTGCAAACATGCACAAAAAAGGGAGGGGATCAAAAGATGGGTAAAGAGGGAAAGAGTGAAGGAAAAGGGGATACAAAAAGGAATTAAGATGTATTAAATGCATGTACCAATTCCCCAAAAGGAATGTAAACACTATGCACCACAAACATGTACTAATAAAAAAAAGTTACAAAAAATAGTGTTGTCTTGTGTTGTTTACTTTTAAAATAGTTTCTAGTGCAAGGGAGAACTGTGTCCTAGAAGAACTGTCCCAAAGAGCCCATGAAAAAGAATAATGATTTGCACCACTACTTTCTGGAAAGCAAATGGGATTTTGATGTGAACTCAGAAAGGGGTCAGACCACACTGACATATATTTTCTGGTTTCTAATCTTACTTCCACTGCCATTATGGACTGCATTACACAACTCTCTAACCTAAGGCCCAGCCATCTACAGCTTTTTATCAGTTCAAAGAGTGGTCTCAGCACAGCATGGCTCCCGCTGAGGGCTCAGGGAGCCGCGGGTGGCCAGACCTCACGCTCTGGGCATGCACATCCATACTTCAGTTCTATTCTGAAATGGAATTATGACATCACCATGGGCCAATCAAATTGTTTGTTTGAGTTCAGTTCTGGACTCTCTGGGTCAGTAATTACCAGATTATTTGAGCTATGCTATTGTCTGGTAGCCTGAACAATTGACTGTGTTAATCAACTAAAAAGTACTTATTTCATCACAGTTTTCTCTTTTCTTTCTTTCTTTCTTTCTTTCTTTCTTTCTTTCTTTCTTTCTTTCCTTCTTTCCTTCTTTTCTTCTTTCTTTCCTTCTTTCTCACTGCAGGAGGAAGCTGGTGATGGAGGATTAACTTTTTTTTGTAGTTGAGCAAAGGACAAGCTAAGAAAATTTCTCAGTAACTGATATCTATTAGCCACTGGATATGAAATTTTACCAAATCATCTCTTTAATTTACATTCAATAGTTAATCCATCATTAAGTTTTATCCTTGCTATCCCCAAAAGCATTTTCGAATTTGAATGTTGCCATCAGTCCACCACTGAAGTCATTATCCAAGAATGATCATCCTTGCCTGGACCAATGGAACAGCCCCCTAACTGGTTTCTGTTCCCATTCTTGTCTCTTCATCTTCATATAGTAGTCAGAGGGGCTTTAAGAACAAGTCATATTACATAGTCATCCTCTTTAAAGTTCCCTTCTTCAACCAGATTAAAATTCTGACTTCTTACAATGAATGAACTGTAAGATCTTGCTGACTCCCCAGTCTCCACTCACTACCTCATTCACAATGTTTTGGCATCATGGCTTTGTTATTGCTTTGAGACTTTTGGACTGATGACCATTGGGAGGCTTTTCCTCTGAGGATTTGCATAGCTGCTTATTCCTATCACTCTGGTCTAATTCAAGGGTCATCTTTTCAGGAAGGAGGAAAAATGTGCTTCATGACAACTTGCACATTTGTAGCAATCTTTTCCCCGAACACTGAGGGTAAAATCCATGAGTCTAGGAATGTGTCAGTGCTAATTTTTACTTTATTTAAAGTGATGGCACCATATCTTGCACCCGGGAGGAGCTGAGGAAAGAAGTAAATGATTTCATGAATCCAGCTGGTTGGGTGTTCACCCCTGGGGAATTTCTACAACATACTATGCAACTGGCACTTTTAACTGTGTTGCACTGCAGTCCTGTGGTGGTAATAAAATGCACAATGATTTTTAGTTTGTTTTATTACTATTTTAAAAATCTAAACAGACAACACACTCTTATTTCTGGTATAGGATCAAACAGTCCCATTGTCCCACATAGTACATTATTTGGGGTAAGCAAAAGATCTTTCACACAGCATTGAGGACACAAACAGTTAGCTGAATTAAAGAATATAAAGTGTTATGTTTGAAGGAAGCCACAAAGCAGGGTCACTAAAACTTGCAGAGATTAAATAATTTCCATTATGTAAGTGATTGAGGGTAAGAATTTTGTAAGCGTTTGGAAGAAGAATCGTGTCAGGTAGAATTGGTAATGGTATGATGTAGTAACAAATGCTACAAAAATTTCAGTGGCTAAACACAGTAATTTTTCCCCTCATACCCATGATACATGGTCAAGGTGAGATGTTAAGAGACTTCTTATTGTAGTTACTCTGAGATTCAAGTTCTGTCCCAATGCGTGGGTATTGACTGAGGCAGAAAAGAGAAATATACTGAATTATGTACTAGCTTTTAAAGATTCTACTTAGAAAGGCATCTATCACTTTTATTCATACTTTTATGACCAAAAAAAGTTACACAGTCATGTATAATTTCAATGTTTCAGGTAACTATAATCTTACTATGCAAATGGAAGAAGACCAAGAACAACTTGGGGGAACTGTCCTAACAATGACCTTGTCATCCTAGCAATGCAATTAATTAAAATATTGCCCTTAGGGAATTTTGAGTCTAAAAATGTATACATGTATTCAATCAGTGAATGGATTATTTTGATGTGGCCCACAATGGACAGAATATAGAACCACAGAACAATAGAATTGTGCATGAGAATAAAATATGAATTGAATTGGATCAGGAACTATCCATAAAGGAACTTCCATACTGATAGTATAAGTACCGTAAGGACTGGAGTTTAAAGACTAACCCTTTTCAACTGTAGTTTTGTAAAAGAATTAATATCCAACAGTCTATACATCTACAATGATACCAGCTATTCATCATTTGAAGAATTGAAAAATAATTTTCAGATAAGTTTCTGTATAGCTTAATTCTTTTGTGGAACCCTGGTTGGGGAAAGGTTATTTTTCACTCCTGTGTTATTGTTTCCATCAAATTCTCAGGTTGGAGAGTGTGGTAATTAATAGTATAATCCCAGTAAACATGAGTTGTGGTGAATTTTGCATAACAATGTTTAAATTATTTAGAATGTTTTCCCCATTGTATGGATTCTGTTACCTTCTATATTTATCTTCTCATATTGCTATGACCTATTACTCTTAGTTTCTAAATTTCACTCAAATCTATAAAATCTTTTCTATTTTTACTAACTTACTTAAGCTACCATTATATCTCATCTGTATTACTCAGAGTCCTTCAAGGAGACAAAATGAATAGCAGATAAATAATAAATGATAGACAGATAAATAGACAATAGACATATAAATAGATATATGATTCATTTGGAGAATTGGGTAATACAATTGTAAGGGTTCAGGACCTCATAACAGGCCATAAGCAAAGTGTAGACTAGAGAAGTTGGTGGTATGGCTTTCTCCAAATCTGAAAGCCTCAAAAGAACGGAAGATGAAGGTGTGACTTTCAGTCTGAGGCAGAAGGCCTGAGATACTAGTGTCAGTATAAGTATGGTAAGGACTAGAGTTCAAAGACTAGAGAAACTGGAGTTCTGGTGGCCAAGGGCAGAAGGTTGTCTTGGCTGTAGGAGAATAAAGAGTAAATACAGGGGTACCATAGTTCACAAACTCTTTTGTTTGTGAACAATTTGGTTCACAAACATAAGCATTCGGGAAAATTTTGTTTTGGTTTGTGAACCCTGCATTGAGGGACAAACATGATCATGGCCATCTTTCTTGCATAAACATTAGCATGACCAACCGTCTTTTTCAGAATTGTGGGACTAACTCAGTTTATGAATTGGGCTTCCACTGGCTGCCTTTCCTCTGCCTTTTTCTTCTACCCTGGCCCACAGTTGATTGGCTGGTGCCTATCCCAATTGAGTACAGATCTTCTCCATTCACTCGAGCAGCTCACATGGCAATATGCTCCATAAATACCTTCATAAACAACCAGGAACAATGCTTTACAAGTTATGTGGGTAGCATTTAATTTAGTCAAGCCAGACACAAAATTAACATGCACATGCCCTTAGTTGTAGCAGTAGTCTTCTAACTAGTCTGTATGTACTACTGTAACCACCAAACCCATTGAATCATTGCATCCAGAGTGCTTTCAAAATTATTTTATCACACACACTCCAAATTCTTCAATGACCTTCCACTGAAGATTCAATTTGCTAACCTGAATTGTCTGCATGTAACTTCTCCAGTCTCATCTTGTACTACTATCCTCTCTGCACTATGCCCATTGCCACTGGCCCGCTGCTGGAGCTTCTTCTATTTTGATTGGAATAATAATATAGGGCAACGCACTCGGGACCGCGTCTGTCTCTCTCTACACAGAAGCCTTTTTTCCTCCCAATAAATATATCCTGCTTTTAACCTCTGTCCCTAAAATTCATTCTTTGATTTTAGAGAACAACTGGAGGTCTTCCAGTGATATTGTTGGATGGAGACTTAAAGATGTATGCCTACTCAAGATAAAAATGCCTGGTGTCTATCGAAGGCCTTTAGATAGGCCCTCTGCAGGGTATCCCTGACTGCTGATCAACAACTACAATTCCCTTCAGCCTGAAGAGCCAGATCAGTCATTGCCCCTTACTCTCTCACAGCAGTTTGGGTTACTTCTTCAGAGTGGGGGATTGTTACAGGCACCTGGGTTAGATAGATATAGTATAGGCAGTCAGACCGTCTGGGCCTCTAAGGAGCCAGTGCAGAAGATGAGGTATCTTGCAACTGTGTGAGAGACAAACATCTCTACTGTGAGCTAGACCTCAAGACAAAAGATAAATCAAATGTACCGCCATACTTCCTAAGGGTAAGCATCAGAAAATAGGTCTCTGTCACCCCAAGGAAGCCAAGAGTCACCATCCCAACCCCCTACAGGAAGAGTCACTGTTCTGTATTCATGACTCACTTCCCCATTTGTCCCTGATTTGATCAGTTTTACCTGTGCAATTAATCTTATTGATTGACCATAGTTTTATCTCACCTCATTCCCACCTTGCAAGTTCCCATGTTTTCCCCACCTTAGACCTGTCTCACTTTGTGGTTTTACTCTATAAAAGTCCCTAGAAATGACAGTCTTTGGCAATTTACTCAGGACTCCTTCTGCCTCTCTCTCTCTCTCTCTCTGAAGAAGCTTTCTTTCAATAAATATATTCTGTTCTTAAAAAATGAATAATAATATACATGGTTTAAAACAACAAAGTTACACTGAAAAATGCATAAATGTAAAGACAACAGATTACTATCTACTGTTCTTCCTCACCCAAAAGCAAAAGAGTTCTTTGACTATTTAATTTTTTTACCTCAGGTTTCTTCTTCCTTTTTTTCTTTTTTCCTTTTTCTATCATTTTACAAAGCATACTATTCATCATACAATTAATATGAGCTTTGTGAAAATTATATAGAAAATGAATTCAAGATATTCATTCCTTCTGTGTAGATGAGTAACTAGTATCATCTTATCAAAACAAAACAAAGAATTTCATTTTGTTGTGGAACTGCTAGCTTATATCTTCAGTATATATGACTGATTATAGATAAGTATTTACTCAGTTATTATCTATAACATTCCATTTTTGATGAAACTTAGAATTACAATCATTGAAGGATGAATATCACTGGGAAAAATGAGCATGGCAGAAAGATTAAGTAAGGGAAAAGCGAGACTAACACCAAAAATCCACAGGCAAAAATTGCAAAAATGACGATAGCAGTAAATATGGTGATTTTTTTTTTTTACAGCACTCAAATTCCTGTCCTGTATGTGACCTTAAGAGAATTTTGTCAGAGGATATCATACAATAGTCCATTTGGCCCAGAGTTTTTTAACTTTTAAAAATAGCAATTGAAAAACATTTTTAAAAAGGATCATACATTTCAATTTATCTGTTCAATTTATCTGGGAAAATATCTGTTCAATTTATCTGGGGAAATAGCAGTGATATTTTCCCATGTTTGAACAAGTGATTATTACATCATTTAGCACCCATAATATTTTTATACATTAAACATTTTCATTGGTCAGGATGAGCAATTACAGAGGTGCTTCCTTTTTATTTTTCTAGTTGTTTCAATATTGTTGAGTAAAATATTAGCAGAAGGGAGAAATTTGGAGTGATGTATTAACAATTCTTTTGAGGTAATGAACTCTAATAATGATCTAAAGAAAATAATGACTTCCATTCTCAAGGCTGGGGTGAGGTGAGGAGAAGTCACTTTTGCGTATGAAGACACAATTTTGGGTATAGTCTCATAAGTTGGGTACAGTACAACTAGAATCACTGCTTCAGAGAATTAATTTATTTCAGAGGCTTTGGTAGGGAGATTACAGTTTCTGCAGGTCAAGCCTATGGAACCATCTGTTATTTCAAGACTACTGGAAATCATTTTATAAACAAACCACATGAAGCTTAATAGAAAATAGTCAACTTAAAATAAAGAGAGAAAGAGCAACCACACTTTTCAGAATGTTTTTACTTGGCTTTTATGGAAATCTTTTGGGTGTGAGAGTTCAGTATTTATAACTGTTAAATTTTCTCATCCTTTGAAACTTGTTTTTGTATAGCACCTGTGCAAAGAGATGAAGGGCATGGATAGGGGTTTAATCATCCATGCAAATCACATTTCACTGCATATTTTAGCATGGCATTCAGATGTATTTCAAGCAAGTACCTATTTGAAATGGCTGGTAAATGTGATGGTACACAGAAAAGGAATCGACCGGGATTTCCATGTTGTCTGAGAGACTGTTGAAAATTTGTATTGCCATTAACAATCACCCTTCAGAAGTGGTATGAAAGGGGCATGGTCCAGAAGGCATATTTTTCCTTGTTTCTGCTACTACTGAGAATACTGAGGTTTTTAGCTAAACGTTTCATTTAACTTTTCCATTTAGATTTTTTCTGAACAATAAGTTATACCTATATTTTAATGAGCACAATAGATCATCTATATTATTACTTACATTTATAAAGAGTTAATCACTAGCGCTATAATGTTGTATTCTAAATTATTTACAAATAAGAGAAAGATGAGTCATATGTTCAAGATCTGGACTTTCAGTTCTCCTTTTTTGTTTTTCTTACTAGTCCTTAAAGAAATGCACTTAAAAAATGCTTTCATTAGATGGTGAGTTAGAATTTTGGAGTAAAATAAACTTCAGTTGATTGTCTTTATGTTGGTTACAAATTTGACGGCAATGACTTGAAAAGCTGGGAAGTGGCGGATGCTTGCAGTCCCAGCACACTGTGAGGTGAGGCAGGAGGATCTCAAGTTTGAGCCCAGCTTGAGCAATTTCATGTCTTAGATCCTGTCTAAAATCAATTAATTAATTGATGATACTGGGAATTGTAAAATTTAAAAATTTTTAACAAATTAAAAAAACACACACATCGGGAATGTAAGCTGAGTGCAAAGTCCCTGGGTTTTATCCCAGTACCTCTCCCCCTAAAAACATACATTCCTCCGTCACAGCTGTGGTCACCAGTGGTCCATGACCACCATCAGCATTGCTAACAATCTTAACCATTGTCATGCAGCGGGAACTACGTTGGTTACTGTCTTTGCCCTATTTTAACAACCTTGCTCTTCTACTTGAGCTGAGACTACTGAACATGCTGGCTCCTTTGCTTGAAATGGCTTTCTCTGTCTCTTTTTGTTGATACTGACACATCCTTCAGAGAGCACCTCAAACATTGCTTCCCCTGGAAGATTCATTAACTCTGTGTCCTATGCTCTCTTACCTTTCTCTATCCCTAAACTGCATGCTCTGGGGGAACAGAACCCATATGACGTTTTGCTCACTAGGAGGTGTGCAGCAGGCAGTACATTGCATTGCACAGGTGCAGGGCTTTGTATTTGTTCCAAATATGTAGCAGTTAAGCCATATAATAAGTACTGAGTCAAAATTCCATTCCAGGACATTCCTACCACCAGAGTTAACCACAGCTCTTCCACCTTCCCCTCCACTGCCCCCAACTTCCTCCTCTACCTTCTTGCTTTTTATCTTCCCCATTACAGTGGCATAGTGCGGTGTTCAAAGTGGTGGCTGCATATTTAGACTACTTTGGTTTGAATTCAGATAGTTATATGCAAAGAACTAAGTACTCAATATTCATTCTTACTAGAGTTCTTTCATCCCCACTTTCAATTCATGGGTGGGTTTCCAAATCAGTTGTGTCATTTGAATTAGCCAGCACCCTATTAACAGAACCAATACTTTAAAACTAAAGATGCTATTTCAGTGGAGACATGTAACACATATGAAGAATTGAATGAAACACATTAAATTAATAGTTTACTAAGGCCACAGAAAAGGAAAAAGACAAATGACTAATTATGCAACTAATGATAATGGAAGGTGAATGCTGGTAGAGAAGGCTTTGATTTGTGAGGAAAATTCTGGATCTGCTTGAGTGATTTTAGGTAAGGCTATAATGAAATCCTGAATATACTACCTGAGAGCTGGGATAGGCTAAGGGTATTGGGTGAAAGAAATAAACAGTATCTAGAAAAATTCTGGATGTCGATAGTGTATGTTAATTAAAATATAGAGTGTGACAGGAATTTGATGTAAATACAAAAATGGAAGCAAAGGCTAAATGACAAATATAATCATTTATTAGAAGGATGGTGGATTAAGATAAAGCAAGGGTTTGCTACACACATTTCTTTTTAAAAAATTAGTGTTTTCCAGGATAGACTGTACTATTACACTGAGTATTTTATCCCTATATTAGATGACAACTTTAAAAATCATTAAAACCATCCTAAATTATTAAAACTGTCACAATATGCAAAATTGAATTTACAAGGTCAACATGTGAGAAATAAATGAGAGAACTTTATATATTTGAGTGCATGCTACAAAACATAGAAAAAGAAAAATCAACATATCCTAGAAATTGGTGCTATAATTGCAAGCTTAATTTTACCAATGGTTACATTTCTCATAGTTTCCTGTGTTGGAGTTTATGGCTTGGGAATGAATGACCACAGAATTAGCAATTATCCTATAACTTTAAAAGTGTGGTCAAATTTGTTTCTGTTAGCATTGTTTTCCACTTGCATAAAATCTTAGTACAAAAGATACTTGGAGAAAATGGATTGATCATAAGTTCCCTAGTATTAGCAGCTAGTGAAGGTAATAATATCATTAAGCTCAATGTCCTGATGAAATAAAGGAAACTGATAGCTGATTGGTAAGCCTAACTAGCTACATTAATTAAATGCTACTCTCTCACAATGCTGAGATTTGGGGCTAGTACAATATTTTAAAAAATGGTAATCTTGCATAATAAAATGAAGATAATTCTGGTCATTTTATTTAATTACAGACTAGAGTGGCTTAAAATAAAAAGCCAGAAGTGCCCCCAAAATATTATTCTATCTACAGTAAGCTCACACTCTCATATTTCTATGTAAGTTTCCCTTGATTTTAATTTTTTAGGGCAGATAAGTCACAATCATTTCTCTGTACCTGTGGCTTCGCCAACTGCAGAGCAGGTGCACAGTTAGAACTGCTGAGGAGGGTGGGTTCATCTGTGTGTGCTGAAACTCAAATTCTGCAACACAGACTTAGTGGCTAACTGCACTGGAGGCGACGAAAGAAAACATTCAGCATGTCATTTTTCTCATTCAAATGTGCCCTTGTTTTTATAAGCAAATGAGAGTGTAAGTGTACCGTGTTGGGGAAGCAGGGGAACTTGGAACCCGCAACCTTCTCTAGACCTGGAAGTGTGCTCTGGAATAAACTTGTGCTGATCTATGTTATTTTCAGTGATAGCGGGTAGGCGTGGCACATGCCCCTTTAAGATAACCTCAGAAGCAGAGTGTCCGTGCTTGGACAAAGTATCTAGGTGATGAAATGTGTCTTTTTCCTTCCTTCCTGGTCCAGGAAGATGGAAAATAAAGGCTTTGCAGGGAGCAAATCTCTCCTCATTCTGGGAATTCGAGAAAGCAAATAGCTTGAAAGATGAGTAGAAGTTGACTTAGTTCGGTTACAAGAAAGGGGCGGATATTTTCTTTCTCATTGAGGGGTGGAAGACTAAGCTTCCCAAAAAGACCAACTGGACCCTTAGAACCATCAGCCTGTTGTGAGGTTAATAGACCACAACTAGTTCTTCAGGCACTGGCCTAACTGACTTGTGAACTTGAAAGTAATAAAGATTCCTTTTCCCTCTGATTCTAAATGTACTACATAGTGATTGCAAACATTTTACAGACTACAGAAAAACATAAAGAAGATTAAAAATCTCTACGAACAAGAAATTGTATTATTATCATTTTGGAGTAGTGTGTTTTTTCCATAAATAAATTAATTTATAAATACTTAAAACTAAATAAGATAATAATGTATGTGTTGTTTTTAATCTTGTATTTGCCTTTTAAAATTGTGACCACTCTTCCATATTCTTAAACTATTTTTAAATAATCCACAGAATAGTTCTATTTATCAAAATTTTATTTTTGACTATTTATATTCTTTACAGCTTTGGAATCAAAAATAATGCAGTGGTGAATTCCTTTGTTAGCACATCTTTGTGAACTTTTCTAAATATTTCGTCATGGTGCACTTTTTACTTTAAATAAGGTTTTTAAAAAATTTATGATCAGACAAAAATGCTCTTAATAATCTTTAAAAAGACTGTCTTAGAAAATAATATTGAACACAAATTCATATAGAAAAGTTTCAATAAATCTAAGAACACCTCAGGCTTACCTGAAAGCTTTTGTAACAGAATCCCCTTTACACTGGGCCTTCCTGTGTACTTAGCAATGAATTGTGACTACACAAGTCTGAGAAAGACACTTCATTTAAAAAGCATCGCCTGGGGCAGGTTACCCTGCAGAGTGGCAAATTCGTGGTATAGTGAGAATAATGAAGTGAAGTCCAATTTGATAAAACCTCCCATTCCTTACTTTACTTTTTCTGGCCTTAGGGGAAGAATGGGGAAAGCCAATTTTTGGAGCTGATTGACTGAGATTTTATACAAGCCAGCTTTAGACTCACTTATCCTCAGCCTGGCTCTAGTGGAGCGCTTCCCTTAAACTTCTTGGTTCTGTCCTTCACTCAGGAAGGAAAAAAGAATCTCAAACCTGTCCTTGCCTTGTCTCGACCAAGGTTTTATAGTTTTGAAGGGAGGTGAAAAGTTTGGCAAATTGTCAGGTATTTATTCCACCCATTTTCATTGAATAGACTTTAAAATTAGAGGAAAACAGAGTTTATTTCAGTAACCAGTGAATCTTGCATAAGCCTTGACCAAACTTCATGGGAAAATCTGTCTCATACGACTTTTTCCCAAGCCACCCTTATGTGGCTGGACTGGGCCAGCATCCTGGGGAGCCAGAATGGTGACAAGGAGACACAAATAAGAAAGTGAGGAAGCCGAGAAGTGTTAACACTCCGCAGCAATTTCAGTACTCAAACGGGACTAGTAAGCACATTGTACCCTTCCTGTTCTTCTAATATTAGGGCAATGCGGAGTAAGGAAGTGAGAGGCTGGTAAAGGATTCATTCTTTGCTCTTCCATCTATTCTGTAATTTTAACCTACTTTAGTAGCTTTATTTTTTCTCACATGCTCATGGATTATATTTATACTTCTGACTTATCAAGATTTTCTCTCCAGAAAGAATTCTGTAATTATTGCATATCCCTCAATGTTACTAGAAGACAGGCACTGATAAACTGGTGAGGACGGCATGCCTTGCTTGCTCTAAAATTCTACCAGGAGAAAGTGACTTCCTCCTACTTCCATTCTATTCTTGAAGAATGGCAGTTTCCTGGAGAAAAATGAAATGGGGGTGATACGTATTGAAATGGGAATATACTTCAAGTTACACATCCTGATACTTAAAAAAAAAAACAAAAAAACTCTTTTTTGCAACATAAGGGTTTTCTGTGTACATTTGTTTAAGGCCAAGAGTACAAGAAGCCAAAGGCTGCTATAGTATCAATGATTCAAATTGAGCAGCAGATATAATTTTTCTCCTTTTAGCACTCTTCTGAGTTTCCTTGAACTCTAATTCTGTAAAGTGTTTGCACTTATCAAGATTAATATAAAGACTCACTTTGGAGTTTATACTCTACTGCTGCTGTTTGTTTCTTTGATTTTTAATACAGCTCCAATATAAATTATTCAGTCACCTCTAGAGTTGTTCTACTATGCTAACAACATGTACTCTTCATCAGCTAAAAAGGAGTGTCCTTGAAACATACTTTAATTCATAGGTAATAGAAGTACATACTGTATTTATTCTAGTCAGTTTCATTGGAGTTGCATTATTTTATAGCTCAACAACCAAGAAAGTTTAGTAGATCATAATTGATGGGGAGAAACCTTTTATCAAACAACTAACTCTGACATTCTGGGTTGTTTATAAGGCTTATGGGCAGAAACATTCAGGAAAAAAGAAGCCAATTCAACTTGAAGCCCTGTTATTAGGCAGGCACAGGAGTGTTTGTGCCCAGGTATGGAGATGCTCTAGGTAACACAGGGTGTCCCCCCTGAGGATTCAGGATGGCCAGATTGGACCCTACAGGGAAAAACTGCAATGGTTTCACTTTTCTGGTGGATTTTAGCATTATGAATCAAGAGAGGTTTTTCTCCATATTCATTTCCTCAGATTCTAGGGTTTAGAAAATTTCTCTACAGAGCTATGAAGAAATGAAAAGAACTGACTGTGAGATGGACATCAGTTGTAGAATACTTGCCATGTGGGAGAAACTTGTTTCTCTGGTTTGACGTGACCTGATTGGCTAGAGGAGCTCTACCTTAGCATGACTGTCACACCTGTCAGATGTGCACAGTCTGCTTGGGTATGGAGTCACCATCTGAGATTCGACTGCATGGGAGCATCACAGTGAAGTTAATTATTTCTGAGACTTTGAGGAGAAGGTGTATTGTGGGTTCAATTGGGATCAACTTAAACTTGTGGAGTAAGAGGTTTACTTTTGACTAAAGACAGATTTTTTAACATCTTTTTGCTGTAGAAACTTTTAGCTAGGTAAAACTTCTTGGGGAACCCCAATTAAAAAAATAGATAAACGTGGGCCTTCTCTGGTATCCCTAGTATCCAACCACAATCTTTACCCAAAGTGCCTCCTCAGGAGCGATGCACTAACCAAAGTGGAAAATTCCTCTCCAAATTTGTCCCTGTCCAGAACCTGCTTGCATTAAGTGGTAGCAGATGGAAAGAACCTGGCAGTGTTGAGGGGTGTCATAGGAAGTAATTCTATGAACTTATTTTTCTGTTTACTGCAGGGATGTTGTTAAGGATGTGGTTGCTGACATCCCACAGTGTTTCCTTTATGAAGATCTGCTGAAAAAATTCTTCTTTTCCCTCAGAACTGAAATTAACCACATTTCTCCTGACCAGCTGGGCAGTTTGCATCTGGTAGGTAGTGTACACTGTGGCCTATCTCTATGTGTGCTCTCAAAGCAAGGCCCCCAAATGGGACCACACACTAGAATTATTGGGGGAGCTCTTTAATTGCAAATTTTCAGATTCGCCCCAGAAAATGACATCAGACTCCTAGGAAGGGTATCCAAAGCTCTCTGTACCCAGGCCTGGTGGCTCAGGCCTATAGTCCCAGTACTTGGGAGGTCAAGGCAGGAGGATCACAAGTTTTAGTCTCATCAGGGCAATGTAGCGAGACCTTATCTCAAAATTTAAAAAAAGGTTGGGATTGTAGCTCAGTGTGAAGGCACTTGGTTTAATCCTCAGTAATACAAAGACACACACACACACACACACACACACACAGCTTTTTGGATTATTTGAATGTGAAACCGAGACTGAAAGCTACTCCTGTTCTGGAGCCTCGCTGCATGTATTGCTGGCATTTTCTTTTTCTACCCGGTTGCCCAATTGTTTATTCCTATGTCTTTTTCAGCCAGGCATCTTTTTTAAGTGAGTAAATAGATAGTATATGTGTACGGCTACACAACAGTTTATGATGATTAAAGAGATGATTGGCATAGTGGTGGTGCATGCCTGTAATCCCAGCGCTGAGGCTGAGGCAAGAGGACCCTTGCAAGCTTGAGACCATTCTGGGCTGCACAGTGAGCTCGAGGCCAGCCTGAACTGCATAGCGAGAACCTGTGTCAAAGCAAAACAAAACAAAACAAACAAAACAAACAAAAAACAAGAAAGAAAGAAAATTACCAGATGTCTGGGAGGGGAAATGGGTAAGGAGCTGAAGCTGAGAGAGCCTTCAGGACTAGATGTTGGTCTGACTTTTGGGAGAGAAAGCGTGAAGAAATAAAGGGTAAATGGAGTCTCAGCTTGCAGTGCAGTTACAGGTAAGTCTGGCAAGGCTACCTAGAGGCCTTCAGAGAAACATCAGTCAAAGGAGCTGAAGGTTCCCTAAGCCAGACCTGACTTTAGATCCTGCGCTCCCAGCCCATCTACTGGGAACGCCTCTGGGAAAGGTGGCCTTGTACTACCTCGAGGGTAGATTTCAGAGCAAAGTTTCTGGATCCACTGGCCCATGATTCCATGATGCTGCCTTTAGAGAAATGAGTAGCATATTACTATGGATCCAATAGTGCCTTACCCTACTTCCTTGCCCTCTTTGTGTCTATTATTTGTGCTTAGAAATAACAAAGGAATACAAAGAATGAGGATGTATGATAGAAGGAGGAAAGAAAGCTGCAGAGTCGAGAGTGACAAATGGAAACGTGTGCAAGTGGCTTCAGGCAGCAGGAGGATGTTAAAAGAAGCATTAGCCCTGACTCACCAACAGACCAAAGAAAAACGGGGTAAGAACAAGTGCAAGGAAAAAAGTGAATGAAAAATATGAAAAGGACTGAGCCAGCTAGACCTTGACAGTGGCAGTCATATTAAAGAAAGCGTGTCATTTGCTATAAGAAATGGAGCCATATGTCAGCCTTCAGCAGCTGTTATTCAAGCAAGGCCCGCGGGAGGTTTGAGATTAAGAAACACACTTCATTTCATTAACATAGTGATTTTCTTTTCTGGTTTTGTGTTAGAGTCACTTGGAGATATGAAAGTTTATATGGGGTTCTAACAAAATAATTAAATTAGAATTTTTGAGGATAAATGTGATTATTCCTTCTTTCTTAGTTTATTATTATTATTTTGGTGGTACTGGAGATTAAACCCAAGACCACATGCAAGCTTGGCAAGTGCTCCGTCAGACCTGAGTATCTGTACCAAAACATAACAAAAAACAAACCAAAGAAAAAATGCTCCTTCAGATGTTAATGCGCAGATCAGGTTTAGTTGCTTCAGCCAATGGATCAACAAATTACTAATAGAGCATGTAAACGATCCATGAGAAAAATGTGCATTTCCACACATAAATATCAGAGAATAGTTGGAGCATATGGGTATTGTATAAGGTGTTTCAAAAAGTTAAGATTTTAACATTTAAATAATCCATGAGAATTGTATTTTTAGTGTGACACTTTCTGTTTGCATCAAAGACCCATAATGCTCTGCTCTGCCACACCAAAATTATGGGAGGAATCATTTTCTGCTCCTTTCTCACAGTCTTCTTCTGGAGACAGGGTAGAAATGGGTTTCCTTTATTTAATAGGCTGAAACAGATCTGAACCAAGAATGCATATGTGCACTGCACAGAAAGCAGAACCAAATATAGTTATCCCTTGGTGCCCACAGGGGATTGGTTTCAGGGCCCCAGTAGCTACACAAATGCCTATATAACATTGTGTGATATTCACATGTAAGTTACACACATTCTCCCATACACTAACTCATCTCTTAAGTGCTTACAGTGCCTAACACATTTTATATGCTGTACAAACAGCTACAATACTGTAGTGTGCAGGGAATCACGATGAGGGGGAAAACCCTGAACATGTTTCATAGAGATTCATTTTAAAACTTTTTTTTGGTATTCAGTTGGTTATATCAGCAGATAGTGAACCCAAGGACCTGGAGGGGCAGCTCAAATCTCCTCAGAGTTTGTTTCAACAATCACCCATTAAACACTCTGTACTCAGTGCTGTGAAAGGAGCTGATTCTTAACTCATGATACTTCCAAGATACTCCCACCCCAGTTCCAGTCCTGCTTGAGATTAAGGGGTCCTAGGGAAGCAGATCACAAAAAGGCAGAGCCTTCACAGTGGAAAAGGGAATGTCATTTGTAAAGACATTGGCATTTATTGAAGGACTAGAGGTACTAGAGTTTTAATTTTATCTTAGTACAAATTAGTAATTGTTAATTAAGACTATCCTATGTACTAGAGAGTGTATAGGATGGTTCAACTAACTTTAAAGAGCAAGGTTTGGGAGTTGTTTTCATTTACTTTCTGGGGAGTCTGGCATGGAAAGAGTTGTCTCATCGTCCCTCCTATGGTGGTAGAATAATGGATCTTGGTTCCACAATGTCTTAATCCCTAAGTGTATGACTAGGTTGCATTGAATGGTAGAAAGGTATTTTGTAGATGACATGATGTAAGAGCCCAGGGACAGGGCTGTTCAGGTGGGCTTAATTGTTTGTGTTCTTATAAGAGGAAAAGCCTTTCCTAGCTGAGATTAATGAAAGGTAACAAAGAAACAGGTGAGTGTGGCAGGCTGTATTTGACTTTGGGGATAGAGCAAAGAATTGGAACCAAGAAGTGCAAGCGGTCCCTAGAAGCTGAAAAGGGCAAGGCAAATACTGCCATGCAGTTTCCAGTAAGAATGTTTCACCAACATCTTCACTTTAGCCTAGTGAGATCTTTGTAGGATTCCAACCTTCAGAATTGTAAGGCAAAGAATTTGTGTTACTATAAGCGACTTTCTGACAATTTGTTGTAGCAGTCAGTAGGAAACTAATACAGAGCTTGAAGGATCTGAAATCCATTTGTAGAAAGAAGATCTGTGCTGCTTAATATTTTTGTTTTATTGTTTAATATTTATTTTGAGTTATTTTAGACTTACTGAAAAATTGTAAAATCACAATGGAGCTTCCATATAGCCTTTTTGCAATTTTTTATACTGCTATCTGTAATGGTTGATTGTGTGACCTTGAGAAATTTAGAAGTTGAATTGAATCAGCTTAGCAATTCTACACTCTAGTGTATAGAAGACCCTAGGGTGGCTCACTGCCCAGATGGTATAAAAAGGAAGGAGGAAGGAGGAAGGAGGGACAAAGTATTCTGTGGAGGAGCTTCAGTCTTCACCTTCAGCTTGGACACTGTCTCCTGGCTTTCAGCATAGACATTTCAGCTTCTGCCTTGGATTCTTCAGCTTTCCAGTATAGACTCTTCAGCCTTCTGCTACAGACTCCAAGGTCTCCTGATATGGACATGCATGGGACACTGCAGTGAACTCCAGACCTTGGATTGAATCCTTCAGTCTCCAATGTGCAGACACTCTGCATACTTCCTCATCACTCTGTGGCTCACCATCATAAGCCAATCTTGTAAATCCTCCTACATTTGTATGTCTTGTGTTATATGTTTATCTAGTAAAACCCTGACTAACACACTAATACTGCACATAATAGAAATAAAATGATCAGTATTAAAAAATTACTATGGATGCAGTACAATTAACTGAAGACTTCATTCAGGTTTTACCACTTTTCCCATTTTCTTCTACCAAAAGTCTTTTTCCTTCTTTTCCAAAATTCCATTTTGCATTTATTTGTTTCATTTATTTCTTTCATCTCCTTCTGTCTGTGTTTCAGTTATTACGTTCATCTCCTTCTGTCTGTGACAGTTTCTAACTTTTCTTGTTTTTCATGACCTTGACATTTTGGAAGAATATTGATATTTTCCAGAATGGCCTCATTTTGGGTTTGTTGGGTGTTTTCTCATGATTAAATTGAGGCCATGCATCATTGCAAATGACACGACAGAAATGTGCCTTTCTCAAAGAATCATATCACAGAAGTTCACAATGCTTTCTTTGCCTTATTACTGGAGACATTAAACTTAGTCACTTGGCTAAAGCATTTTCCACTGGAAAGTTCCCATTTTTCTCTTTAAAATTAATACATGTGTATTCTGGGAGATATACTTTGAATGTATATGCATATCCTGTTTCCTTTTAAACATTTGCTCACTAATTTTATCATCCATCAATGAAGTAGCAGTTACCACTGTGGCATAATCATGGGAACTTCTAGTTCTCTTACTCCTTCTAAATTATAGATGAGACTCTAAGGAAAAGTTGCTCCTTATCTGTCTTTTATTTATTTATGCAGTTATTTATTTATATCAGTATGACTCAAGGGTATTCATTTTATCTTTTGGGCTATGATCCAATGCTATCATTTTTTTGGTTCAAATTGATTTAGACTTTGTCACTGGGAGTCCTTTTAAACATATGCTCTATGGGAGCCCTGCTAAACATTAAAGTTTAGCATTAAACCATGCTAAACTATGCCTATGCTCTTTTTTAAAAAATTTTTTTCTTAGTACAGCTCATTTTGTGTTTTCCCTGCCAAGCTCTTCTCCAAGGAGCACCTTTTAGTGAGCAGAAACATTTAGAAATGAAGATCTGAGTATCAGATCTATTCATTGCTCCTGGGATGTCACTGTTCAGAATCTCTCAGCAGATAAAATTGGAGAATTACCTATATCTACTAATTAATTCACAAATACACATTTTATATGTGTACATGTGTACATACTTACATATGTTTCTGCATCTATCTATGCTTATGTGTTTTAAAAGTCACTTCACAATGACTTCTCCAATTCAAATTCAACACTACAAAGTTCACTCTTCTTGTTTTGAGTTTGTTTCACCAGTTGTGAGATCAACCCTATTATTCATATAAGAAAGACTGAGAATTGCAAACCCATATCCATTGCAGGAACAAGTTTATCAGCTAGTGTATAATGTTTGTGTATATTTCTTTCTTACAGAATCCAGGGAAAATATCTTTTAAGGATACTTTTATAAAAGTATAAGCTGTTTTCTTCAACACTGATTAATATTTTCACTCTCATTCTTAAAAATTTCTATTATTTCATGATGTAAGTTGAGTTACAATCCATTCACTTTCAAGTGTTCAACTTAGAAACATCTCTTTTGAGCTGAATGGTGTTTGTATCTATTCCAACTTTACTTCAGAGATTGGATTTGAAATCTGGGGCACTAACACACTGACACCCAATTCCTTTAGCCACAGGGAAGCCATTCATTCTGCCATAGAAGTGAGATAAATCACTGTGCAGTGCTCTTCAATCTTGGGTAACTGTGTCAGACTCGGCCTTACATGGTTATGGGCCTGCGTGTATCTTACTGTCCCAGCTAGATTACAAGCCTGCTTAAGGCCATGAAAACATTAATTCAGTCTTCACATCCTTTTAGCAGATATTGTAGCCAGGGCAGATGCTTAAATAGTATCTATATCTTTATTTATGATGAACCTAAGTACAAGACTATGGATACTCTGTGTATTGGGGTTGGTGCTACCAAAAATAATGTAACTTTTTTTCTTCACCTGGAACACTCCTATTTACACGCCTTCTTATTTCTCTCTTGCCTGGGTAGTACTTTTGGTAGGTCTAGACTCATCTGAGGCATTCTTAGCTCTGTTTCTCTGAATGCCACTTGGAAGTTTATATTCTCTTCTTTCAAACATTGTATGTATATCTAGAAAAACTCTGAATATACTTTCTAGATAGAACTTTAAACACTGCAGTGTCATTTTTGGTTTTCTTACCTGTCTCTCTCACAAAGCACTCAGCTTTCTGCGTGTTAGTCTTCTTCACCATGGCACCTCAAGCTGTGGCCTGCAAGAAAATGTGGTCAGCAGGGGCTCACTGCATGGTAAGAGGAGTAGTATTGTAGGTACATTAATGTGTGCAGCAATTTGGCCTTGGGACAGGACTTGAGAACAAGTGAGAACCTGACAATAGAGCTGAAGTGTGAATCTGCTTAATGTAGCTCTTAAATGACGTCGACAACATCATGGACTGAGATGGATATCAGTCCATCTCTTTCTCGAAAGTGAATATGCTGTCTACTGTATCACATTATCTGGAGGGAGAGAAATACTTTAATTTGTTAAGTTACTGAAACTATAAATCAAAGTGCTTTATTTTGTGAAAAATAAAATTCCTAGACTTAAAAATTCTTAAACTGAGGCAAAACTGTATTTGATTAGCAAAGAAGACACAGACAAAATCTACCTTTCTTGCTAGTGTTACCTTTAAAACCTTCTTAAATTATAGTTGGGACCCTTGTGTAATACTATTCACTTTTAATACAGTTTTACAAGATACAGCTCTAAAAGATCACAATTGGCAAGTATTTAGACATCTAGTATAACCACTAGAAGTTTTTCCCCCTTTTGTCTAGAATATATGCTCTGTAATTCTTTTTTTTTCCAGAAGAGTCAAATGGCACAGAGTCATGGTATCTTTGGTTTCACTAAGATTCCACCTGGACAATGTCTTCCCTTTGATTTCTATGGTCTCACTGGGTTTCACTGTCCAATACCAACTCTTAGAGTGTGGTACCACATTTGTGGATCTAAACTTGGCTTCAGGAGACTAGTGATGAGTTATATTTAAGGTTCATCTTTTTTTCGGATAGATTCTCCATAGACCAAAGCTTTCTTCTGCAAATTATTTTAGTTAGAGTAGGGAAGTTGGTTACAGTTAAAAAATTTCTCCCAATACTGTGTTGCAACTACCTTTGTTTTCTAGCCAATTTTGTGTGCTTGACAGGGAGGTTATCAGCAAGGGCATCTTCAAGAGAAATATCAACTTTCACTTCCTCAGGGGCGATCACTCTTCCACTTCAGAGGACAGTCATTGGCCCTCAAGTTAGATACGCGAAAGGTCAAGCCAATACTTTCCAAGCTTAGCTTTCCAATCAACAATGTGCAATTTTACTCTACCATTAATTTGAATAAAATGTTTTATTACATCTTTGTGACAAAAACATTAACTCATAGCAAATAATACTTGCTTATGAATAAGGAAGTAGAAATGATTTAAGTCACTTACTGAATGAGAAATGCAAACAACCAAAAAAGTTAGAGAGAAAAGTGGTTAGCAGTTGCTCAGAAGCCTTCTCCACTTAAAACTAATCTATCTAAAGAATCATGTCTGAGGTGATAAAAGCAAAACTTTTTCCTTTAAGAAATGGAATAAAACACATTTAGCTTTCTTTCTCCTATACTCACACTTACAGAAGCATTTTTGGGTGATTCAATGGAAGAGACTGAAAAATATGCAGAATAACCTAAATTTAGAAGAAAATTATGGGACTATTTTCTTTTTTTCTTCCTTTTTTTTTTTTTACAAATATGCACATGAAAAAAAAACTTACCCTTTGACCTGAGAAGCAATTTTAATATTTCATTGAAACTAAAGTCTTAAGCTATGCTTGGTAAGCTTTTTTTAAAAATTCTTTTTCTCATGCAAATAAAACCAAGAAAAACATATAGCCATACAAACCCCACCTCAGACAAGTCTGAGAAAGAATTGTTTCTCAGAATTCAGTCAGATTTGTAGCTATCTCATCGTGTGGACTCTGCTTCTAGAAGATAAATATAGCAAACAATTTGAAAAGGGTGACACTTTTGCTGAGAATAAACAGCTCTCTCTGTCTCTTATCATATCCCCAGTCATAGACATTGCTATCCTCACCCCTAATTATTTTTTCCTTCTTTATTTTAGCTTTAGGCCCTAAAAGAGTCTATGTATGCTGTGTATACTATGTATGCAATATATACTTGATACACTTTATTGGAGTAAATTCATGAGTTCCAGAAGTGGGAGTGGAGACGAAGTGTGTAAATTCTCCTTGTTGTATACAGAAAAATCATCATTTAATTCTCCCACCCCATCTTGAAAAACCAGACCTTTACTGGAACGTATTAGTCCTATTCAAGTAGCCAGTGTGTTACTGTCTCACTTTAACACTAGAGCAGTAACACTGATCTGCCCATTCAGACGTTGTGACGGATCCACTAGAGTTGGTCAGATCCAACTCAAGAACAACAAATTCAGAGCTTGCCTTCATTTCCTTCTTAGAGGGAATATGAGATTATACTGGAACAAAGGTTTCCAAGATACCCTTTTTCCCAATTGCTCTTCTGCTATTCCAATACACATCACATGCATATACACATGCATGTGCACACACAAACACCACCAGCACCAGCACTACCAGCACCACAACCCCATAGTGAATATCAGCTGTTTCTACAGTATATACACATCTAGCAGTCAACTATCACTGGAAAGTTTCTGTTACATGCAATTTTTTCCCCTATAGCTGTTGTCTGATTATCTTTTTTCTTCCCAGGCTTCATCCCTGAAGAAATCTTTTCAATGATCCAAAGCCAGCTATCTGCTTAAGTGGCATGTTTAGATTTGTCTTTTTTGGCCCAAGCCATAGAAATCCAGGTCATGCCTACTTTTAAAATGACTGGTAACAAGTAGAGTCAGGAGGCTCAAATTGGAGACGCCATGTAGCAGACTTCAGTTGGATGGGGTGCATGGTCTCAGTGAGGCCTCAGAAGAATTAGTGCTCAGTAGACAGTGACTGACCAAAGTAAAAACTCTGGCAGAGTGAGAAAGATCAGATAGACTGGGAAATGCTCAAAAACAACACTTAAGGCCAGACCAAGGCCTGCTAAGGCTCATCATGTTAGGTCAGGAATATAGAAACAATTATGGAACTTCTTCTAAGGCAGTAATGGGAATTTGGGACTAATTTCTGCTATTTTTCCTACTCAGCATCCGGTCTTCCTTAGTATTTGTGCATGTGATTCTAGAGAAGCTGACTCCTTTCTTTGGTGTTAGAAGGAACTCATGTGCTAAACTAAGCCAATTTCTCTTACCATTCCCCAGAGCCTGGCATTGGTTCAGGGATGACTCAAACCAGGGACAATGGCATGGAATTCCAAGATCTTTGGCTGGATATGAAACCCAAAAAGATGAGTGGAAACTGCTGACACTCTCTTATTACCATGCTACTCCATGTCTTCAGCCAACATGGAGTAAGGGAAAGCAGGAGGAGGGAAAGAAACTAGATCATCTTGATGTTGTTTTGTGCCTGAAACTAACTGAACTGGAAGCCACCAAACACATGATTAGATTGTGTGATTCTGTAGATTTGTGAATTCTACTTTATTTAAGAAAATTTGGGTTGGATTTTTTTAATCATTTGCAACTACATGGATTATTTTCCAGTGCAAGATTGCACAGAGTCTGTCACATTTCCAAATTTTCCATCCATATATACCTTTTGACCCAGGGTGATGCATTCCTAGTTTTTCAAAATGTACACTTGTGCACTTTTCCCACTGTAAGTACCTGTCATTCTTCTGGATGAGAGCTCAAGGAGAAGACAGATGAAGTCGCACTAGGCTGATGGCAGTCAACCATGAAGATGATCCAGGAAGCTTTCAAAAGCCAGGTATCCCCTACCAGTCACAGCACTTCTGGGTAGAGATGATCTGAGTGGTGCTTCATATGGGCAGTTCTGGTGTGGGTGGTCCCCACAGTTCTGCATAATGACTCAGTGTTTAGACTCAGAGACCATAGAATTATCCCAGGGGTGATGATGTTCCTGACCACAGTATCCCAAAGACTATGCACACAAAAGGGTCCAAGTTTTGAAGGTCTTGTCAATAAATGAGTACATTGGTTTTCAGCGTCCACTGAAATCTGAGATTTGTGTGTCCTAGTATCCTCAGTCCACTACAAAAAACCAGCACATAGCTGGAGTTTTATTGTCTAGAGTCTGTGTGTAGTGCGTGAGGTGTAACTCAGCAAAGTTCTCTGGATTCTCCTGATTGTCTCATAACTTTGGCCTTAGGTTTTTTTAAAACCTCATTTTGCCTTTAGTTGTTGGTTCAGAACACATGGAGAATGTGGTCCACTGATATCCCTGCCCATCTAGCTGAGGCATGTAAAAGTTCCGATGTATTGAGGGAAGAGTTCCCTATCAACAATTCCTTCTACAATTAAATTTACCAAGCATTGTCGAGCCCTGTCACACCTGACAGTGGAACTTACAGAAAGGGCACATGGCTGGGGCTCTACAGTCTCCAGGAAAGCTCTGGTCATGGATTACTGGGTGTTAGACATGATTTACCTCCATGCTCTTCTGCCCTGTACCATGGGCCAGCCACTGTGGAGGGCTGTAGTAAAGGTACATTTTTGCTATAGTATTGGTGTGCTGAGTCACGTAATACTGGAATGAAGAGTGAATTTCTGCAGCAGTCAGGGAGGCAGGAAAGTGGACAGATTTGCTGGCAGACATTTGACAAGGTTAGTGTCAGGTGAGAGGCCCCTTGCAGGTTGTAGAAGTTAGATTCAACACTCAGCATTTAAGACTGGGGAGTGGATAGCTTAGACTGGGTTTGGGCAACAAACAAAATCATTAGGAACAAGAGCATAACAGGAAGCAGAACCACTGGCCAGTCCATCTCAATGAGTAGAGTTGTTGCTTTGCCAGTACACCACAGACAGCTGCACTGATTTCCCCTTAGCCCCTCCTGGCATTGTTCTTGCCTTAGCGGTACAAGATCCTGACTCTCCATGCATATCTTTTTCCTAAGGATTTTATGTGGTTTTTAGTATTTGCCAAGTGAACACATATAGAATTGATTCAGGAAGTTTGGCTTCTCTGAGTGCTGGATCTTCTGAAGCTTGGAGTTTCCACTGGATTCTTCCAGTCCGCATGTATTCATCTTGGAATGTGAATTCTTGCAAGCACCGTGTTTGAGCTTCAACAATTGCTATCAGAAGAGAGAGAGAACGTCTTTCAGAATGTGAAATTTCTCAGTATCCATAGCTATTTGACTAAGCAATAACACAATGTGTAAAATTCTACACATCTTTTAGAATGTGTTCCCTTTCTACTTACAGATAGAATTTGGCATAACTTGAAAAAGAAGCATTCCTAAACAAAAGCTATTGGAAAAGAAATTTTCAAACTATGCAGAAGAAGAAAACCAAACAGGTTACATTATCTGATTCATCTAAATGAACTAGATCCTTGAGAGATATAATCTTTTTCCTGGTACTAAAAGGAACATATTGTATGTGTAGGGACTAGGAACATAGAGCAACATAATCAAATCGTCAGTAGCAGTTTCAGAGATGATGAGATTGTGTCCATGAGTATGAACTCTGACGGCAAGTTCAAAGCTCAGCTTTGATTTCTGGTTGTGTGTCCTTGAGAACACGGCTTAACCTCTCTAAACCTTAGTTTTTTTAACATATAAAAAGAATACAATAATAAAACCACTTTTATTTCATTTAGGAAAAATTAAATGATTCATACATGAAGATATTAGAATAGTATCTAGCAAGTAATAAATATTGTTATTCTTCTTGCTATTTTCTTTATGACTCCTAAGTAGAGAATGCTAATATAGTGGAATCTTAATAATGGCCAAATATTTTAGTTTACTTGGTTAATATTTTCATTTTATTAGGGGCTCAATTTTATTTTTTACTTGTATTTTTATAGTGCAGGGCATTGAGTCCAGGTCCTCATGTGTGCTAGGCGACCACTCTTATCACTGAGCTATATACCTGGCTCAGGATTCAGTGCATTAGCAATGTGCACCTTTCTAAACACCATAACGGAGCCAGCAGAGGGTTAAAAGGTACTTTCTAGTGACCTTGAATTCACTTCATACAAGCAGCAATTTTTTTTATGAGATAGGCCCAGGGCTAGGTCATATTTGGGTTTATTTTTTCCTTCCTATGCCTGCAATATGTATTGGCACATGCTGTACACAATTCTTTTATTTTTCTGCATTAGTGTTTGAAAATATGATATAAATAATAATAGATTTCATGTTACTCTTTGCATCTGCCTTGAGTATCGATGTAATTCATCTATTCATCATAATCATCACAAGAACCAGGTAAACATGAATCATGTTTCCCTAAGAGTATGAAAGGAAATAAAATCAAATTTTTCTCTGAAATTTCCTGGAGGAAAGCCAGTCTTCTACCCATTACATTTAGTGCAAAAAAAAATCAATCAATCCAAAATAAAACCTTTTTTATGTTTTAGCTTTTCATCTGAAAGACTGACATCAATTAATCCTCCAGAGTTATCACTGTTCTTACAAAGGTAATACTGCATTCTTTCAGGAATGGTAGAACAATGAGAATGATGTAGGGGAAAGGTGGACTTTGGAAAATAAATGAACTCCATTGGGATATGACAAAATACCAATGGTTCTGGTTTCTACAGTGCATACTATTACTATGAGGGTGCTGTTTTCTCTACATGAAAATGTAAAAAATTTGCACTCATTGATAGAACATAGTTACCATACTTCTTTTGTATTGTTGGTGTTATTGACAGTCACTCGTCCTTATTCATTCTTGTGTGTTCACCTGCCCTTTTTTCCATTTTTGTCTGTCTTGTGAGATTGTTTATAGGTGTGTGACAAGAAGCAGAGGTTATGACTCCATATCTTGAAATAGAAATGGATAAGCCAGGCAGCCTTCTCTGAGAATGAGAAAGGAAGTCTGATAATGGAAAACAATTGGGAGAGAGATTTTTTTTTTAATAGAAAGAAAAAGAAAAAAAAATTCATAACAAAACAATAGGAAAATAACAATAAGTATTGTATTACATGTTATTTTTAAAGTAGTTGTTCAGGGTACAAATATGGGAATAAAATTTTCTCCAATCAATATTAGTACAAACCTTCCTTTTTAATAAACTAAGAGATGCTAATAGTATAACTGGCTCACATTTTTTTCCCTTTTCCTTACCGCCTTTTACACTTTCACCCATCCTAGTTTTTTTTTCCCTTGTGAACAATTTCTTCCCATTTCACAATATCTATTGTACATTTTAGAATTTATGTACTCTTTCATTTTCTCACACGGGGAGACAATACAATGTTTACACATGAGTGTCTGATTTACTTCACTTATGAATATGGTAGTAGACATATTTTAAGGGACTGTGAGTCACTTTTTAAAAGAAGGCATAGCTAATCTTTTGAGAGAGCTGGTAGGGAATCCACTTTCCTAAGAACAACCTGGAGAAGGTTGAACACTGGATGATGGCGAGGTGAAGGAAACTATCCAAGAGAAAAATACAAAAGAATGAAGGATTTTCGATCTAGTCCTCAGTTTTATTTAAAAATGGTTGTCGACAGTATGCTAAGTACCATGGAGCCAGCAAAGATAGATGAACTATTGTTTAATATATTATTACATGTTGAGATAGTTATGCCAAGTACTAATGAGTAAGTTGCTCCTCTGTTTCAGTACCTTTAAGTCTCTCTATTATATCCTGAAAGATTCCTCTTTCTTGGGCTTGAAGATGCAGCCACTCATCAACCACCCACTCTGGGAGCAGGAAGAATGACTTTAGTATAACTTTGTAAAGGCAGTGGTCTATTTGGAGATGGGTCATGGATTTATTTCCTCCCTCTCAAAACTATGCATACAACATGTAGAAATGATGCTGATTAACAGGCCATACCACACACAAATTTTCCAGGCTTCAAACACTAGGTAGGATCTAAGAAAATGGCAAGCATTATGGGCTGGGTGTTTAGCCCAGTGGTGCAAGCACCTGCCCGGCAAGCTCAAGGTCATGAGTTTGATCCCCAATACCTAAAAAAAAAAAAAAAAGACAAGCATTAGATGCAGAGGATTTTCCTAGCTTTTGTGATGTGTGCATAGAGTGATGAGGGAAATGAAGATGAGGGAAATGTAACAAAAACATCCTTTACCAGAACTTGGAGCTTGGCAGAGGCTGAATAGCCACTGACTCGTCATTCTTGCTGCTGTCTGAAGGACAGTTTCCACTTCATATCTCTTATTCACAAGGGTGATGTGAAGGTTGGGGTTTGCCCACCTTCAAAGATTCAATGTGGGGACAAAAAGGATCTAGACTAGAGTTTCTAGATCTTGGCATTGTTGATATTTTGGATATCATTGTTTCCTGGAGGCTATCCTGTGCATTGTAGGATATTTATCAGTATCTCTGGACTATATCCATTAGATGCCAGTAATACCATCACCAGACTGTAATAGCCTGCAGTATTAGCAGACATTGCTAAATGGCCTCTGGGAGATAAAACTGCCTCTGTTGAGAATGACTGGTCTAGACTGAGATATGGTAGTTTGAAATTTTCCACTAAACCAAGACAGTGGTTGGAGACACTAGTGCATTGCAGTAATCACCAGGTAAATAGAGATGTAGACACATGACTGCTAGACAAATAGAAAATCTCTTAAACAGCTCTCAAATCTATCTTTTGCTCTCCATCTTCAGCTTGGACAACTTCTGTGATCTAATAAATGATCTTCTCTATTCTCCTGTACTAAACAAAAGTGACTGTTCTCTGTACTGTAGCTAAGGTGATCTTTTTAGAAATGTCTGTCTTGTGTCAAAAGTCCTTTGGGCCTCCTCATTTTTTTAGCCCTTTAGGTTCTCTCACTTTCTTAGGAGGAAGAGAAAATCTGTTGCTGCCTGACATGGCCCTGCATGAGCAGGCGTTCTGCAGTCTCCTCTCCCCCATTCACTTACTTGTCATTTGGGCTCTAACAACTCACTCCTTCCTTCATCCTCAGGTGGGTTGTGATTCATGCAGCTACATGGCCTTAGCACATGCTGCCCTCCTGGTTGAGACATTCTCTCTTCTGGTCAAAATATAGGTGTCCATTTGTTAACTAAAGCCTCACATCCTGGGAAAGACTTTTCTGACCACTCAGGATTAGGCCACTCCTGCCAATTCACCAGTGTCTGTATCTACAGGCAGCTGAGTTAGATAAAAATTATTATAGGCAGTCAAACAGGGCTAGGCCCTCAAAGAAGCCAGTGCAGAAAACCAGATACTTTGCAACTGTGGGGGAGACAGACACCTCTACTGTGGGCCAGACCTTAAGACAAAAGATCAAACAAATACAGCCACATCAGGGATTGATATTCTAAATAGGTCTCTATCACCCTGAGGAAACCAGGAGTCACTATCCCAACATCCTACAGGAAGAGACTCTGCTCTTTAAGCATGCCCCCTTGCTATGTGACTTGCTTTCCCTTTAGCCCCCAATTTATTACCTGAGTAATTAATCTCATTGGTTGACCATAGTTCTGTCCCACCTCATGCCCACCTTGCAAGTTCCCATGCTTTCTCCACCTTGGACCCACCTCACCCCGTGGTTTTGCTCTATAAAATCCCTAGAAAAGACAGAGTCCTTGGCAACCCACTCAGGACCCCTTCTGTCTCTCACTCAGACAGAAGCTTTCTTTCTCCCAATAAATATGCTCTGCTCTTAACCGCCATTGTTCCTAAAATTCATTCTTCAATTTTAGAGAACATGAGCTCCTACTGGACACCTAGTAGGTTGGGAGTTTCGTTTCCCTCTATCAATTACAGAGGGATCCTTTATAGCACTTACGGCTGTGAATTTATATTAGTGAATAATTGTGCAGTTAACATCTGTCTCTTCTTCTGGGCTGTAAAATGGAGGTGGAGAGCACAAACTGAATTTTCACTTTTCTCTTATCCTTTTTCCTTCACTTTCTGTGGGCACAGATTCATAGGTGGCTGCCAAGCTCAACATGTGGTCCTGGGGCTCTCTAAACTACATCTTTCAGTTATTTATTCCTCAACCTATCTGCTTTGCTAGCACCCTACCATTAACTGCCACCAACCCCCTTTCTGTGGAACAGAGTCTTTCGAAGGACTATGACCTGCTGGACAGATGCCACCTGAAGTTCTTTTTGTGGGACCACCAAGGGGAGGAAAAAAACCCTTGTCTTTTGTTCAAAGCAAAGGAAGTCCTGAGCCTTCCATCCCAGCCCAGCGGCAGCAGTGTGGCCCAGGGCTCTAGCCTGCATAACTGAGGATTAAAAAAGGAAACTCTAACTCATTATAGTACACCATTTTTTTTCCCAGACAAGCCCTACTGTTGCAAGAATTTTAGCAGAAGGCAAAAGAAAGTGTCTTCAGTGACAGTGACTGACAGTGGTATTGCTGGTAGGTCGTGACCTTGTCTGGCTCCTCAGTTTTTGGTTTGTGGTTCCATCCCAAGTCTGTAATGACATATAAAATAATAGGCCACTTCTCTTGGTCATTCCTCCTCATCACAAATCCTATTTCTCAAGACAATAAATGTAATTTACAGGATCAAAGTGTGTCAGTAAAAATATACATCACTCAATAGATGGCTACTGATTTAAAACTTCACAACTGATGTTCAATTTAAGCCTATTTCCTCCACAAAGTTTCTCTGTAAGATTTCCTTGTTTCCATTTTATCTTTCTCCCATTTCAGTGTCTGAACCATTAGATTCACTATTTTCATATAAAAGCTTTAGAAAGTATTCTGTATCAAGGAATAATGAAGGCATGAATTCATCACATCTTGATATGACAGTTCTGGAATGAAGAGCTAATAATAATAGTAATAATAATAAGGCAAAAAATGGTATCTTGATAGAGATCTCTATATGTTATAAGACACTTTTTACCTCCATTGTTGCATTCCAAAGATACTTGTGGTATTCAAAGACAAAATTCAAAACAAAATCTTAGTCTCAGGCTGAGATGATAGAGATACTCTTGTCCATTGGAGGACCCATTGCACTATGATTTCTAGAGTAAGTAGTCAGGGCAAGGCTCCTGTTTGTTCTGCAAACCAAGAAAAAACACTCAATGAACTAGATGGGAGATTTGTTTGCTATCCTAGTAATTTCATGCTTACAGGGATTGCATCTGCTTTTTCAACACCATATTCCTAGGGCCTAGCAGAGTATTAGGTAGTTAATGTTCCTAGCCTATTGTCTGTTATCTCTGTGTGTAGCAAGTAAAAAGACATGGGAATGAATGGGAAAACTCCTGTGTGGATTTTAAGTAAGAAAGATCAAATGTGGAAAAATAAGGCAAATAAACTGTCATTATTTTCTTTAAAAATATGTCTTGTTCAGGCCGGGAATATAGCTCAGTGGCACTACACCTGCCTGGCAAGTGCAAGGTCTGAGTTCTATTCCTAGTACCAAAAATACAAAACAAAACAAAACACCCCCAAAATATTTCTGGTTCAATTATATTATTCTTAGCCTGTTTTTAAGATGCTTTCTTAAATAACTACTATTATTTCCACTGTGCATAGCTAGAGAAATAAAAACACAAAGTTTGGTTTCTGTGGAGTCACACAGTGAAACTATCCAACTCTTTTTCTGTATCAAAGTACACTTCTTTTTTGACCTTAAATAGACTTATGTCTATGTCTAAAGTTGGACAGTGCTGTTAGATAAGGCAAAATCTGTGCTCCTGAAAACTATAGTCTAGTGTAACAAGGAGATACTTTTGCAGACAGATTTAAGAGTTAAGAGACAGTTTAAAACAACAGAATTTACAGGAGTGATCAGTTCTTAATTTGTGAGAACAAGTTAAAAATTTTCTTTTGCCCTCCTATGACAGTAGAGATGAGTTCCACTGGAATAATTTTCCTACAGCATAGGAAAAAAAATCTCCATGTTTCCCCTCATTATCCATTCCTTGTTTTTCCTTTCATACTAGTGTATGGTAGGTATCATCCCAGGAATATGGCATAAATTCTTCTTTATAAAAGGAGCTATTCATTATATATATACATGAATCGAATGCTTCCCTCTTCAGGATGTCAGGACATAAAAATGCTTGGTCCCTTTTGTGGAGTGGAAATTTGGCCATAAGGACAACAGAACAGGTAAGGACAACTTCTTGCACAATAAAAAGGTTGGATACTGATTCTCCTCACAAGTTCAGAACCTCAGAAACTGCCTTCGCTACTCAGGTGCTTCTTATATCCATTTCTTACTTATACTGCTTCAGTTTATTTCTCTTTTCAAATTTCCAAGCTCTATCATGGTGCTGAAGCTACAAAGTTACACACACACACACACACACACACCCAACACACACACATGAACACACACTCCAAGCAGTTTCATGGCTATTCATTCCATTTTATCTTTTTTTTGTTTTTAATTTGCATGGTCTAATACAGTGGTGGTGAACCTATGACTTGTGTTATTGTTTTTCTTTTAAGACAAAGATGTTAACGCATGAATTGTTTTTCCTAAACCTCAGTATCCAGGTTTTGTTGCAGTGTTGGCAGTTTGCAACAAATACGTGGGTTTTGGGCACTGGGTCTCTAAAAGGTTTACCATCACTGGTCTAGTGGAACCACTCCACTGTGTCTGAGTCTGAATTCTCCATTGCTCATTTGCAGTGTGATACTGGTTAGAGCACTAATCTCTGTATCTTAACACTTATAGTTTGAAGAAGTTCTTACTTATGGCACAATATGTGTTTAGAATGAGAACTATAAGTAGAAATAATATGGATAAACCAAGTCATATTTCTACTTCAAAAAGAAACTCAAAAAAACTGAGAGTTGCTTTTGTATTTCATTGGATCTGTACCACTATTGATTGTTAACTGTAGCAGTATTTTTATGTACCATGAAGAAAGGAAAAAATGCAGCCAATTAAGCTATGATACAATGCTTCTTACCACTCCATTTTAATATGCTTATTGATACCAGGGATTTTAGACTGTGCAAAAAATTAACAAAACACATAGGTACTTCTTGTCTTTTGTTGGAACAAGTCATGGACCGTGTCCAATGTGAGCTAGATTTTAAATTTTATAAAGTAGGCATTGTTAATAATATGAACTATTATTTGGAAGCATTCTCTTCCATTACTGCCATGCATTGCCTTGTGAACGTAGAAAGACTGAGAACTCAGGATTTGTGATAGTTATCTTTGTGAGTTGTGGGTGGGCCTGATCTAATTCTCAGCATTTTACTTGCATTACAGTTTTATTCAACTTCTATGAGTGCATTTATTTATTTTAAATCTAACATTCTTTCTATGAGAATTTCTTTTAAAATAATAGCCACCCTTTGGAGCCTCCCACAAATAACCATCTTTACACGGTTGTTGCTGACTCAGCACTGGCAGTTAAACACAGCCTTTTCCCAGGGCTCTGCTGGCTGCTCCATCTAGCATGAGAGATGCTTAGGCAACATGGGCAAGGGTGTTGCAGCCCTAACTGGTCTTGGTGGTACAAGGTCATCAATCAGACGCTGTCAGACTGCATTAAATGTGCAGGGAGATTTTTATTTTCTAAGAGCAAAATTTTAAAAAATCGTCTGCTTCCTTTCATTTGTAATAAAACATTTTGTTCAGTAAAGAATATATACATTAGAAGCTGTGAAAGATGTGTTAAGAGCCACTACCACAGGGAACTAGAACAGAATTTTGATGGTGCTTACTTGTCAATCAACCTGACTTTATGAGTGTCTCGGATGTGGCAAGAATGATCTGAGCAGTTCACAAGCTTGGCCTCTTATTTCTCATAATATACACAATAGGTAGGTCATATTACTAAAGACTTCTCAAAAATAAGAAAATCAAGTGTTATATGTTGAGTTGCATCCCCCTAAAACTCATATGCTGAAGTTCTGACCTCTATTACTACAAAATGTGAAGATTGCCTTTACAGCAATGATCAATTTAAAATGAGGTTAAGAATGTGGGCCTTAAGTCTGTAAACTGGTGTCTTTATCAGAAGAGGGAGTCGGACACAGGAGCTTAGAGGGAGAATGCCATAGGAAATGAAGACAGACATCTACTAGTCAAGGAGAAAGGCCTGGAATACATCATTTCCTCCCAGATCTTAAGAGGAATCAGCTCTGCCAATGCCTTGATCTTGACTTTTTGGCCTTAAGAGAAAGTAAGTTTGTGTTGCTTAAACCATTTGGTCTGTGGAACTTTGTTACACAGCCCAAGCAAAGGAATCTTCTGAGCTTATACTGTTTGCCATGCATCACCCAGATAACCAGCATGCAGCTCACACAGAACCTTGGTGTAAAAGTTTAGAGCTTTGGATCCATCTAATGTACCATCTACAGTCTCCACTGAATTAGGACAGTCTCTTTTTTCAGGCCTCATGCTCCATAAAAATAGATGAGTCCATCAGTGTGGGGTTGGTGTGCACAGAGAGTGCTTGTTATACTGTTGGTGAAATATTGATTATACCGTTATTTTAGAGGGAGAAACCATCCCCCAAGTGACCCTTTCCATTTGTCCTAGAGTCTGAGTACCACACTGGAACCAAAGTCAACACCAGAAGCAGACTTTGGGGATACTGCTTCTCCTCTGACCTATGTGTGCATTCTCAGAACATTTCAAATCTTAAATTATAACTCAGATCATGTCATTTTATGCTCAGAAGCTTGGTTGATCATTCCCCTACCAGACATGCAAAATAAAGTCCATAATTCTTCGCTTAACAGTCAAACCTTACAGAGCATTGCCCTGCGCTATGTGCTCTGGATCAGAGAATATCCACATCCTTGTTGCCCTCCTGCACCTGTAGGTTAGTGTGTGTGCACTGAGATCCACCATGTTGTCCACGCCCTTCAGTCTGGGATTCACTGTGTATTCCCCATGCTCTTGCTTTAGATGCTTCCTTTACCTAAATATTTTGTTTCTATTAGTCAACAATTAACTTCCTATTCACTCACAAAATCCAGTTTAAACCCCACATTTCTTCCGTTTCTTCAACTAAGTTATTTCTCCTTTAACTTAAGGTTCCAGGCCACACTTTTTTCTCTCAGACAACCTCCTAATGGTGACAGTCTTGATGGCGTCATTTCTATGAGCTCTTAGAAGGCAGGACCTTTGCCTTTTCAATTGTTATGTGCTCCACATTTAGCAGAGTCTTCTTCCTATTGTTGATAATAAGCTTTTGTTGGATAACACAGTTTCCAGGTCACCCAGTGAAGGCTTTCAAACAGGCTCCAAAAACTTTACTACTCTTTGCAGACATAAAGCAAAGTTTTTGTTTTTATTTTAAGCAAAGCCAGCTCATAAAGACAGTGTAACTCTTTCTCATGTTTTTCCTGGAAGACAAAGTGTGGGCATATGATCACCAAGTGTGTTTTGTGGTCTCATTGTCTACCACTTGTAAGGTTTTATTTTGTTTCTAGGCTTAAATATTTTGAACTCTAAGAGCAATGTTACAGCACACCATGACAATCATTGCTTTACTTTAGGTCAGATTTTAAAAAATGACAGCTCGGATAGCATGGTAGCCTCAAAGAGAAACTATTTAGCATCTCATTGCAGGCTGCATATGGTCAAAGTTTACTGCATTTGTCTAAACTCTTTCCTTCTTAAGAAACGTGAGGGCAACGTGAAAGAAATATGCTTCGCAGCTCGTGGGCCTCACTGAGCCTAACGATCCAATCTGAAACTCCTCTGGATCCTTGTGACTGGTTTTGATAGCAACAGCTTCTTTAGCAGCGTGATCTAAAACATACATCGTTTTTTTCTGGGCTAAGTTCATTCTGAACTTGAATTATTCTGCCCTAAACAGCACTGGATGAAACTGGTGCCATTTTCCTGGGAACAAAATCTAGCTATAATGTTAGATCCTAAGGACCCTACACATGACTTTATAATCTCATTATCTGTAAAATGGTAACAAAGAACTTGTATAGGATTGTTATGATAGATCTGTGAATTACTACACCAAAAGTGTGTTCACCAAGACCTAGGTTACGGTAATTGTTGGGTTTAATTTTGGGTCTTACTATTTCAGTGTTCTCTTCACTGGAGAAAGGAAATGGCAGAATGTTATTGGCTTCATTATGAACTTCACTTAAGCGCCTTTACTTCTGCTTGCTTCTTTTCATTTTCTTTTTCTGTTCAGAATATTCAGAAATGATGAGCAAACATGTAAGTGATGTATGTATATTTAGTTTCACATAAAACTGCACTGTTATTTCCTGGCGTTCTTCCAAGAGATCTTACAAGTTATCAATCTCGCCAGGACAGAGTGTGTTTTCTGACCACTTCCCCTTTGCAATTAAGGACTGTGACCGCTCACTTACGCACAGAATGAGACCAGCAGCCTTAACCCCAAAGGAGGTCAGAAACTCCCAGTATCCTCACCCAGGGGGCTAGCTGAGAACCTGATACTGTGTGTTTTAACTGTGGCTAAACTGTGACCATAGGAACTGGGAACACCCACCAACACCCTGCTTCCCTCAGCCCCAGCTCCTTGGCTGTAACACCATTAAGTATGGGTATAGTGTGTTTGTGAATATTTTCAGTGGAACTCAGTTTCTGGTGTTTATTGTTGAATTGCTAAGATTCGCAGAAAAGATAGACAAACAAAGAAACAGATGGCAAACACCCCTGGACAGACTAGTACTGAGTATACGCGATCAGGACGATCTGGGGTCACAGTGAGCTCCACGAAGGCCTTACCAGAGCCCTAGGATTTGGCCAGTTGCTCTGCAAATAAAACCTGCCCTAGACACATAGCAAAGGAGCTTTATTTGCACAGGAAACTTGCCAGTCTAGCCTCGAAGATAGTAGGTCACAGTCGAGTGGCGGTAAGTTTTCCTGTTTACCAGCTACCTTCATGGAAGTATCAAATGTGGGTGTGGAAAGCCATTTGGGTACAGCAACCTCCTCCCATGATTCCAGATTCTCAGCTGCAATTAAAGATGATGCTGTGCCTTGTTTCTTGCTGTGTTGACTCTGCTCAGCTTAGAAAAGCAAGATCACCTCACAAAGACTAAAGGTGGGGGAGGTATATAAATGGAGCTAGTGGAGCTAGTAGGGCCGCTTGGGCAGATGACAAAAAAGGTCAAATGGCATTTTGTCATTCACAGGCTTTCCAGGGGGGCAGGAACGCTTCCCTATCTGACCACATCATGGTACCAGTTACACACATTCATATAAACTAAGCTCCACGTGGGTGGTACCTTTGTCTGTGCTCTTTGCCAGTGTATACCCAACACCCATTTCAGTCCCAGGTACATATCAGACTCTTAGAGTCAATCCATTAAATAAATAAATGTTTATAAATAGATTCAGTACGCATCAATTTGGACTAGTCTGGTTTTAAAATTCTGCAAGTTCTATTGTCTTCCTACATGCATTTTGTATTTGTCAGAATAATTGGGATAGCTTTAGGTTTAGTCAATATGAACATTGCATCCTCTGTCCCTTTCTACTGTTGCAGCAAGGACAGCACCCCTCCCAGACCCGGGGAGAACACGCATGTGAGAGCCGCATGTGCAACCTACGTGTGATTTCCTAGAAACAACGGACTCAACAGGCTCTTACATCATGCTTGAAAACCCCTGGAGGGTGCATCCTTCTTCATCCAGGATTCACTGCAACTCTTGGAGAACCTGGAATCTTATATCTCTAAGGAGAGAAGCTTAAAGTTTAAAGAAGCAGAAGTTAGTAGGTCTTGTGAGAGGAATTTGAATGGGACACCTTAAGATTAGGAAAGTTCACTCTCTTTTGGAGGCAGCATTGGCTGCAGGAGTATAAATTATAGCTCTGTGTATGAATGGAAAGCCTTAAAATTTTACATTCTATCTAGACATTTTTCAAGGAAGATACCTAAGGCTCACATATGGAAATCAACAGAATATCCACCCCTAGTTAAATGCATCACATCACTATGTATGAGAATCAAAACTTGGAAACAATTTTAATGTCCAGCAATTGGCAATGGTCAGATAAATTTTGGAATGCAGTGATTAAAGTGAATAGCAGGACATTTATTATTATTGTTCTATCCTTCAAGAAAAAAAAGACTACTGCATTTCTAAGTTGAAAAAAAGTGATGTGTTTCATACCCCATCTCTAGAACCCTGATCCTTCCTTCCTCCGACCTTAACCCCAGAAGCATTAATGACTGGGTGGATTTTAGAATAGGATGAAGTTGTCTGATGTGTAAATAATTTATAATATATAGTAAAAAATTCATTTAGTGTCACCCAGTATCTGTGGATATTAACATAAATATGTAAAAATTTAAAAAATAGAACTAAGCTTTTATCTAGAAATATTTTATTTGTAAAAAGTAGGTATTGATATACATATGCTAAATTAATTTTCCACAGTGAGGAATTATGAATACTTATATTCTTAATGTTTATATTTTATATAGGTATATGTTCTTTTTATATTGTTTATACCAAGTACAGTTTTATATTAAAAGTATAGAAGATGATTAAAATCAGAGGTGGTGGAACTGAGTCAATTACAAGTAACTTATAGATGGGAAATCATTTTCAATACTTGATGAGAGAGTGATTCAGGTAAAATGAGTGACTATTTCCTCTGAAGAGTCATGGCAGAAAAGAAACTACAGGCAGTTTTCCGACTGCCTAGTCAGGTAATATGAGGGATGGGAAATTTGGGGCTACTAAATATCTCTTGGGTTCTAAACATCTGTTAAATTGTGGAAACAGAGCAAAGACAGCTCAGCGCTATACAGCAAGAAACAGCCCACTGTAGTGCTTAGTCATGGTGTTTTTTTCCTGGCAAATGTTTTGTCAAGAAAGTAGGCTTCCTAGCATTTACCAAGATATTGTAGAAATGTATTATCTTAGTAATGGCTCTGTTTTTACCACCATTCCATACTCAAGTCCCCTTCAGTATACTCACTCCCCCAGTGGAGATCTGTCTGAAGAGTTTCCTTTCTTCCATCATTGTCTATATTCTGTACAGGATTAGGCACTTAAGTCATGCTGATGAATTAAATGACAGGTTTAGGTAACAGAGCCAGAAGCCGTATATATATATATATATATTTTTTTTGTCTCATGCTTGGTTCTGACCCCTACTCTCAATCTGTCAGATTCAGTTTTCTCACAGATACAGATTCAAACTAAGGTAGCTATCATAAAAGGGTAGAATTCTTTGTGTGAGTTGGAGTTCTCAATATGGATAACTGTCTAATATATGTGTAATAATATGGAAATATTCAGTCACATTCTTGTGATTGGATAATATAATAAAGGCATCTCTTCTTTTGAATAAAATTAAAGGTAAAGCACTGCTCAATTTTTTAATAATCTTTATGACAGGGGTAGTACACAGAATAAGGCATTTTACAGTCATATATATTTCCTGTGGATTCTGACAAAGTGCCACTTGGTCCAGATGCATCTGGTAAAAGCTACTGTCCATGGCAGCCTGGGTTTTCCTAGGTCTAAATTTGGAAGAATGAGTGTGGACTTTAGCATCCCCCAGGACTTCTCTGGCTCTGCCTGGGAAGACTCCGTCCTGAAGATGTTTCCTAGGACTCTAAAGACTAATTCATTCTAGGCAATGGAAAAAGATGAAAAAGGAGAAAGTTATACCCATTCCTCCCACTAGAGACCTTCTTCTGGAGTTAATAGCTATATTTTGGATAAAGGTGTCCATGGAATAAAAATAACTTAGACCTAGGACAGAGGAGTGGTCTGTTTCTTTTAACAGGATATTCAAGATAATAAAGAAGGAGCCCAGGCAAGGAGCCCTATCTCTACTAAGATGTCTTTGATATTACAGAAATGGGACTGGAAGAAGCTTGTTACTACAATTGTTGTGACAAATTGCCACATATTGTGTGGCTTATACAACAGATACCTGTTTGGTCACAATTCAAACTAGAAGTCCAAGATTAAAATATCAGCCATGTGGAAAGGATCTGTTCCATCAGTCTCTCTTAGAAGTTTTAATGGCCATCTTCCTGTATCTTCATCCTGTCTTCCCTCTGTTCTTGTTTTTGCCCAAATTTCCTCTTCTTACAGTTTGTTTCACCAGATTAGGGTTCATCTGAATGTCCTCATTTTAAAAGTTTCTTCTTTGAAGACTTTACTTCCAAATAGTCACATTCTGAGATACTTGAGTGACATAATTCAGCCCATCATGAAATCTATTCATTCATGTCTATGGTAATCTCTGGCAAAGAATATTCTTCAATATATAGATCTCTATGTGTCTGAGTCCCCATCATTTTTCACCGGAGGGAGAAAGGTATAGAAATCAGCTAGCAATTGCTGACATATGATGCGTCAGTGAAGTACAGGACCCTAGACTAATAGCACTGAATACACCACCTCTGCACTCCCAGTTTAGAAAGGATCTGCTCTCCTAAATACAGCGGTGGAAGAGAAAGCAAAGACCTATGGTGAAACCAAACTGTCTGAAACTATGAAGCTGGGCAGTTTGGCTGTGTGGTGGAGCCCATTAATTATAGTGTGTCTTGATCATGTTTATTTGTCTAAACTCTTTTGGTGTTGCAACCCCCCCCCCCCGCGATGTTAAACACCAAAATGTGAGAGCTCTTGCAGCTGAACTCATCTTGTCAACCCCTGTGGCTGCAGGTCTATAGTGGGGGCTCAATCAGACTAAAAAGAAGATATAAATACAGGGAGACATGCAAAGTCTCACCAAAATGTGGCCTGTGAGATGTGGGTGCACGTGATCCTCATAGAAAGAGACCTTCTTGAGGACAGTTGTAAGGTGGATGGAATGATCCCCAACACCAGCTGACGTCTTCCTTATCATCTGTCAAAAAGTTTGCAGGTTAATCTGATGAATTAGGGGAGTAGATGGTGAAGAAAGGGAAATATTCACTTCCTAAATGGCTTCTGTCCCTGACCCAGACTGTGGTAAAACAGAGCGGGGACCAGCTGGCCAGCCTTGTTTGTTTAAATTGTTGACTAATCTTGGTGTTCATGTGCTGAGCTGGTTCATGAAGTTCTTGAACTTTTATTTTCCTTGGATTTCTCGCACAGTGAAAAACGAAACAAGAAATTGATACTATCTTTAAAAGAAGCCTACAGTATTGCTTTAAGTTAAAGAGATTCAGGGAGGTTTTTAAAAATGTGTCTAATACTTAAGGAGGGCTGTAGTGTGTCTAAACTAAGCTCCATCCATTATTCTGTTTTCATCAGTTTTTCAGTTAGTATCCTTTTTCAGTTCCTGGATCTATCTAGTCTTTTTCATCTTTATTTCACTACAGGGTCATTGTTCATGCTACTGTATTGCTTAAAATACTCTCTTTTACCTTCGTTCCACCTCCCCAGCCCTCTTAGCTGTGTGGTTTCTGCTCATTGTTCAGCTCTCAGCACAAAGGCCTCTTCCCAAAGGAGCTTCTCTGAAGTTGGAATCTAGGGCTGGCTCCCAGGCTACATTCTTCCTACCAGGTGCTCTTCCTTTATAGCTCCTTTCTCAACCTGAGGTTATACTGTCTTGGTGTGTTTATTAACTGCAAAGGCTATAAAAGCAGAAACTTGTGTGGTTTTGTTAATTATTGTATCTGCTAAGACAGTGGTGGTGAATGTATGGCACTGTACTAAGTTCCTGGAGTGGATGGAATGTATTTTCTCTCTCTATGAAGAGCTCTACTCTCTCAGTTGCCTGCAGAGTCACTGAGTCATCCTGGTCCTCAGAGTACTTGAAATATAATGCTTTAAAACTATAAAATGCAAATATTATTAAACAAATATAAGCCAGAGATTTTAAAGAGTCAACGTATATTTCTGATGTGGTAGCCACTAGGGCAAACTGAGGCACTAGTGAGAAACTGAAGAAATTTAGTTCCATTAACTGACTTCCCAGTGTTCCTGGGACATGTGCGTCTAACGGTTGTCATATTGGACAGTGCATATGAAGAACATCTCATCATTATAGAATGTCCCACTAGATATAGATAATGAACCAAAAATGGGCTTCTAAAAAAATGTTTTTCACTTCAAAACATTTTGCAAATTGTAGGCTGTGATATTTGAAGGACAATTAAAATTTTTATATCTCAGGACTTCAAACAACCTAACTGATTACTCAGATTACCACGTGGTCCTTAATCTACTCTGCATCATCTCCACCCAGACTGTCAAGAAAGGCTCCACAATTCTAGCAACTGACACTACCTTGAAAAGCAATGGCTTTTATCGGGAAGTCCCTGTAGTCCAAAATGGTTGGAATAATTCAGTGCATAGCTCTTAGAAATGCTGTTTTTTTCCTGAAACTATAAACAAATTTCATATTCCTTTAAATGTCTTTACAGATGAGTCATACAATTTCCATAAAATTGCATATAGAAAGAGTAAATGTCAAATGTGAATGCAAATGTCAAAAATAAAATGAGGTTATGTTACTGTCTGCCTACTTGCCCTGTGGTTTCCTTGTAATGATAATAAAAAATAATTTTTGGCTTGTTAAAACAAACAAGCAGATGGCTTATTACTGATAATGATTGTATGCATTTTTTAGTTTTTTTCCCTCAAAAAATTGGAATTAATGAATTCCTCAAATGAAAACTAAACTTACTTTTTTTTTTTTTTTTAGAATACCTGTATTTGAGAAATATATCATTATAGAACAGCTCCACAGAATGTCTATGCTTGGATAAATGAGGTGTACTGAGGTCTCGCAGCTTTTTCTCAGAGTCTGACATTGTCAGCATGATAACACTGAGGCACAGTGGCTTGGGACCCTACAGTTACTCTGTGTGTGTTCCTCGTTTCTTCTATAATTCTCCTTACTTTTTTTTCTCCTACCACTTCAGCTGACATTAGTTGGCCTTTACCATAAAGAAAATTTCATCTCTTCAACTCCTTTCTCTTTTCATATACACCAGATTTTCAAAGACCAGGACCTGATGATTTTACTAAGATTTTTAATTGCTATCCCCAAGGAACTGTATATACCTAGTGACAACACTTTTCCTCGGTGTCCTTCCTATTTCTTCCACTCCTGGTACTGGTAGAGATCTGACTGGCTGACGCTGGGGATAGTGGGATACACTTAAAGTCCCAGCTAGTCAGGAGTCTGAGTTGAAAGATTCCTTGGGCTCTGGAGTTTGAGAACAGCCTGGGCAACATAGCAAGACATTCATCCTTATATTAAAAAAGAAAAGACAAAAAGCTGACTGGCTGAATAATAATGTTACGTAGTAGTTGCAGTAATAATAACAATAATAAGAAGAAAAGAATAGTGAGAACAATAACAAGCATTTATTAAGCTCCCCTTCAGAGATTTGGTAGACTTTGACTCACACTGAAATCGTAAACTTGTGAGTACCTAATTGAACAATCTCACTGCTGAGGCACATCAAATATATGATTCTGTGAGCAACCTACTGTATACTTTATTTTTCAACGATGAAACTAAGACAGAGAAATGAGGTCACTCAGCCAGTAATCAGCACAGCTTGGGGTTAATCACAGGAAGTGTGGCCTCACAGTCCCTGTTTTTAACCACTTTGTGTTAGGGCAGATTTCTAAAGCCTTTCATTCAATAGCAAAGCATGAATATACTCATGTTTAAAAGGATCATTTTTTTCTGTTCTCTATTTTGTATGGAGACCTTCAGTAAAATCTGTGCAGTATGTTTTTAAACTTTAAAATGAAAAAAGAATAAAAACAATGATGTAGAATTTTAAAACAATAGATTAATGATGGTTAATACATAGCAAATTGTCATCATCAAAAAGATTACAAAATATAGGCGTGAAAAAATGATCACACAATGAAAGCACAAACCATTCTTTTTGATGAGCTAACAGAGATTAGTAGTTTAATTATCTATCTTGCATATGCATATATATGTATCTTTTCCCTTCTTTCTTTTCTCCTTTCTCCCATCCCAGTTGTTCTTTCCTTTTGAGCAATTCTTCTCTTTTCACTTTCACAATATCTATTATGTATTTTAGATCTTATTTACTCTTTCAATTCTTTACATTAGAGAGACAATGTGATGTTTACACATGCAAGTCTGACATATTTCACTTATGAGTGTGGTCTCAATTTGCATCCATTTACCTAAGAAAGCCTGAAATTTACCCTTTGTAGCCAAGTAGTACTTCATTGTATAAAAATGCCACATCATTTTATCTCTTCCATGGTTGATGGGCATTAGGGTTGGTTCCAAGATTTAGCCATTATAAATTGTGCTGCTATAAAACATGGGTGCATGTGTATCACTGTGGTGCATTTTCAGTTCTTCTGGGAAAATACCCAGAAGAGCAATAGCTGGATCCAATGGGAACTCCAAACCTAGTTTTGTGAGGAATCTCCACACGGATTTCCAAAGGGGTTTTTCCAGTCTACGCTCCTACCAACAGTGGAAAAGGATTATTTTTTCCTCAGAGACTCACCAGCATTTTTTATTGATTTCTTGATCGTGGCCATTCTTTCTGGAGTGAGATAGAATCTCAGTGTTTGTTTTAATTTGTATTTCTTGAATGACCAGTGATGTTGAACATTTTTTCATATATTTGTTAGCTATTTATATTTCTCCATCTGAGAAGTGTATATTCATCTCAGATGCCCATTTTTGGATTAGGTATTTAAATGTGGGGGCCTGATGTTTTTCAATTCTTAGTATGTTCTAGATCAAAGTCCTTTATCTGAAGGACAGTTGGTTAAAATTCTTTTCTCAATTTGGGGACTTTCTTTTTACTCTGTTGGTGAATTCTTTTGATGTGCAAAAACTTTTAAATAAGGTGAGATTCTAGTTGTTGATTATTTGAAGTATTTTTTGTGCAGTTTGGGTTTTGTCATGAACTCTCTACCTACCCTGTGTCTTCCAGATTTCTACCTACCTTGTCTCTCCAGTAGATTTAGTGTTTCTGTTTTAATATTTCATCTTTGATCCATTTCTACTTTAGTTTAGTTCACGATGATAGACATGTGTCTAGTTTTAGTCTTCAGCATGTGGAAAGCCAATTTTTCCAGCACCATTTATTAAACAGGTTATCTTTCTTCTAGTGAACATATTTAGCACCTTTGTCAAAGATAAAGTGGATGAGTGTCTTTGTAGTTGTGTATACATCTTCTAATTTGTTCCCCTGATCCTCAGATCTGTTTTTTTTTTCCAGTACCATAATGATTTTATCAGTACCATGAGGATTTTATCATAGTAGCTTTGTAGTGTAATTTCAAGTCAGGCATTGTGATGCCTCCTGCATTGTCTTTGTTGCCCAGGATTGCCTTTGCTATTTTAGGTTTCTTCTGTTTCCAAATGAACTTTAGGAATGTTTTCTCTAGATCTGTGAGGTATGCTAATGGTATTTTGATCATGATTGCAGTAAATCTGTATAAGAGTTTTGGGAATATGGTTATTTATATTTTCACAATGTTGGTTCTTCCTAGCCATGAGCAAGGGATCTTTCCATTTTCTGATATCTTTTTCAATCTCCCTTTTGAAAATATTGTAATTTTCAATATTTAGGTCTTTTAAATTCTTTGTTAGGTTGATTCATAAGTATTTCATTTTTTTGGATGCTGTTGTGAAAGATATTGTTTCCCTTAGTTCTCTCTCAGTGAGTGTGTTGTTTGTGTATGAGATTTTTGGGTGTTGAGCTTGTATTCAGCTACACTGTTGAATTTGCTTATTAACTCTAGTACTATTTTTGGTGTTATATTGAGGGTCTTCTATATAGAGTATCATGTCATCTGCAAATAATGGTAATTTAACTTCTTCCTTTCCTATTCTTATTCTTTTATTTCTCTGTCTTGTCTAATTGCTCTGGGTAATGTTTCCAGAACTGTATTGAATAGCAGTGGTGATAGTAGATATCCTTGTCCTGTTCCTGATTTTACAGTGAAAGCTTTCCGTTTTTATCCATTTAGTAAGATGTTGACTGTCGGTTTGTCATAGATGACATTTATCAGATTGAGGTAGAGACCATCTATTCTTATTTTCTCTAGGATTTTTTTTTATCATGAATGAGTGCTGAACTTTATCAAAAGTGTTCTCTTCATCTGTTGAGATAATCATGTGATTTTTGTTTTTGACTGTGTTGATATAGCATATTACATTTTCAGATTGTGTATATTGAGTCATTCCTATACTGCTGGGATGATTTCCACTTGGTCATGGTATATAACCATCTTGGGGATTTGCTGCATCGTTTGTTAGCATTTTATTGAGAATTTTTGCACCTATGTTTACTGGGATATTGGCCTGTGGTTCTCTTTTTTGGCTGGGTCTTTCTCTGGTTTTGGAATCAGTAATATTTGCTTCCAAGAATGAGTTAGGAAGAAATGTTTCCCTTTCAATTTTATTAAAAAGTTTCATCATTAGTGGCATTAAATCTGCTCTAAAGTTCTTGTAGAATTCAGCAGTGAATTAATCAGGACCTGGGTTTTTCTTGGTAAGTTTTTAATTACATTTTCAGTTTCATTTACTGACATTGGGTGAATTCTGATATCTTCTTGATTCAGCATTGGTAATTCTTATGTTTCTAGGAATCTGTCCATTTCTTCTGTGCTTTCTAGCCTATGTGATTAAAGATTTTTGAAGTAGATATTGATGATCTTTCATATTTCCAAAAGATCTGTAGTGATTTTACCCTTTTTATTCTTCATTGTATGAATTTGAGTTTTTTCTTTTCTTTTTGTTTTGATAAGGCTGACTAGGGGTTTATCAATTTTGTTTTGTTTCTCAAAAAGTCAACTCTTCAATTCATTAATTCTTTGTATTGTTTTCTTAATTTCAGTTGCATTACTTTCTGCTCCAATCTTTATAATGTCTTCCCTTCTATGAGCTTTGGGCTTGACTTACTTTTCTTTTTTAGAGGGTTAAGGTGTAGCATTAGGTTGTTTATTTATGCTCATTCTGTTTTCCTGCTGTGAATTTCACTGCTATATATTTTCCTCTTAGGACTGCTTTCATTGCATCCTGTAAGTTCTGGTATGCTAGATCTGCATTTTCATTTTGATTGTGGATATTAATTTCATCTGTGACCTATTGTTTCTTTAGGAAGATATTATTTAATTTCCATGTGTTTTAGAGTTTTGCAGTTTCTTTTACCATTAACTTCCAATTTCAGTGCACTATAGTCAGATAATATGCATGGAATAATTTAAATCTTCTGCATTTACTTGTGAATATCTATTAAATCTATTTGTTCACATATTTGATTCAGTTCTGTTGTTTCTTTGCTGACTTTTTGTCTAATTGATTTGTCTCTTTGTGACACTGGGTTATTAAGTTATCCTGATACAATTGTGTTATTGCTTATTTGGTTTTTCATGTCTATTAATATTTGTCTTCTATAGTTGAGTGCTCCCATATTTGGGATATATATATATATATATATATATATATATATATATATATATGATTGTTTTCTCTTCCTCTTGAATGTTTTTCCCTGACAAGTACATAGTGACCTTTCTTATCTTTTTTGATCATTCTTTCTTTGAAATTCACATTGTCTGCAAACCCCTGCTTTTTTCTAGGTTCCTGTTTAATGGAGTATTGTTTTCCATCCTTTGACTTTTAGTCTATGACATTTTTTTAAAAAGTTAAATGTGTTTTTTGGATGCAGTTAAATGTGTTTTTTGGATCTTAATTCTTGATCCATTCTGCCAATCTATTTCTTTTTACTGATGAATTGATACCATTTACATTGATGATTATAACTGATATATGTTGTCATGTTATTTTTCCATTGTTGGTTCCCTGCTTTGGAGGGAACCAACAAAACATTGGAGACATTGTAGGACTTCAAAAGAAGGTAATAGTCAAACCAGAATGGGTATCATAATGAATCTTATTGTCTTCAGAGTAGTTGCCTATACTCTCAGATTGATACTATCAAACATAACAGATTCGAATAAAATCAGTGAAGACAAGACAGTGAAAGCAATACAGGGCTTCAGGTTAAGTTAACAGGAAATAAAAAAAATGGTTACCGTAGTATATCCTGCTATCTTTGGGATAGCTGTCCATGCCATCAAATCTAGTACAAGTAGACAAACTGAAACAGAATATAACCAGCCTTCTCTGCCTCATCTCTCCATGCTATTTTTCTGTCATTGTTTGTCTACTTTTCCTCTTCATTCCAATGTCTGCCCCATTCAGTGAGCCTCCTTGGCCACTGTTCCTGAAGCCATGGTCTTTTTTCTGTCTCTTTTAGAATGTCTTTCAGTACTTTTTGTAGGGTTGAATCGGTGGTCACGAACTCCCCCAGTTCCTCTTTGTCATGGAAGCATCTTGTTTATCCATTAATTTTGAGAGAGAGTTTTGCAGGGTACATCAATCTGGGTTGGAGGTTATTTTATTCAGGGCTCGGAATACTTTGCTCCAAGCTCTTCTTGATTTGATGGTTTGTGTCGAGAAGTCTGTTGTGATTCTGATCGATTTTCCTTTATAGGTGATCTGTTTCTTTTCTCTGACGGCTTTTAATATTCTGTTCTTGTGCTGAATTTCTGGGATCTTGATTATTATATGTCTGGGTATAGATCTATTTTGGTTATAACTAGTTGGAGTTCTGTATGCCTCATATATCTGGATAACATTTCCTTTTCCTATGCTTGGGAAGTTGTCTTTAATTATTTCTATAAATAGCCTTTATATTTCATTTGTGTTTACCCTTGCTTCTTCACTCACATTTTTTATTCTTAAGTTATAGATCCTCTTGTCACTTTCTAGTCTTTGTATTGTTACTTCTTGCTTCCTCGTTGTTTATTAAGAGATCTTTCCTTTTGTGATCACATGTTGCAACCTTGTCTTCAAGCTTTGATAGTCTATTTTTCTGCTGATTTTCCCTACTTTAAAGCCACTTTATTTCTCTTTGTCTTCTTTACCATACTTCCAATAGTTATTTTCAAATTATTGCCTACTATATCCAATATTTGGTCTGTTTCTGTTGGATGTTAGTTCCCTCTTCATTGTGAATCACACATTTCAGCGAATCATGTTGTGTACTTTTTAAAATTGAGTACCAGACATTGTACCAGTGTAAACTAAAAAGAACTAATAAAGATCATTGTTTTATAATCAAGAAGATAAGGACTTCATCTAAGAACGAATTGAAGTGGATTATAGTTTTAATTAGTTTCAAGGTAACTCTCACTTTAAATATCCTACAGGATTCTGTGTTTTTTTCACATCTCTTTCTCCAACAAAATACTGTAATGTATACTGGAGGATCTTTGCTTTCCCAACTCAGTTTCCTAGCCTCTTAGTAGCTCAATATGCAGCAAAAGTCCTGTGAGGAAGAAAATCAGTAGTTAGCAAAAACTATCTGGGCATTTGTAGTTCTTCTAGATGTCAATTTGCTCTGTCTTGTCCAGTAATATCTCTCTGATGACAGCAAACCTACCAATATATCTGCCTGTGTTTGTGCTTGACAGATACTCCCAGGAGAGAAAGTGGCTGTTGATCATTTCTCACCTAAGAAAGATTATTTTCCACATCAAATTTATTTCCCATACATTTTTCTACATTATCCAAAGATCAAGTGAAGGAACCTACTCATGTTGAAAATGTAACTTAAAATACATGAAAGTCACAAGTTAAATAGTATGGCTTATGGAAGATCTAATATGATAAAAATAAGAGTTTTAAGAAGGGAAAGAAAAAGTATAATAAAAAGTTATTTCCTGAGCACAACTAAAGTGGAAAAGGAGTTAGAATCATTTCAGAAACAAAAGCAATACCTTTTCATATTACTTACTTATGTGTTTAGTAACAATTATAATCTAATTAAGTTCTGTACTTTCTAGAAATTTATTTCAAAGATATAATGGTTTAGATGACATAGTTTGGGGAACAAGTTTGAAATAGTTCTAATTAACTAAAAACAGATCATGATTCCTTTCCAGAAGGCTAAATGTAAAAATTACACTCAATTTCTTCTAGCATTGTGAACAGAAGAGCTATCCATCTGTGAACAGGTGTATGTCTTTCAAATTTGACTAAGACATTTTTCTCTCTTCCATTTTACCATCCAGTACCCTCTGATGACTAATAACGTTTTATTAGAAATGTGCTCACTTAGGAGTAAGGCAGTGTATTTCCAGAGACTGCCAATATAAAGCTTTAGTTCAATTGTCCGCTGTAACAAGTGAATGTTAGTTTGTTACAGTTTGCTAGTTCATTTGTTAGCTAAAAGGAATGTGAGGAGAATAGGCTGTGTGTAGAAAGGTAATGGGTACATTGGCTTGCAGTCATAAGAAGGCTAGTTTTAGGTGAGAAATTTCACTGGGTCTTCAGCCTGCACCTGAAATCAAAAGAGGCAGGAACACTCAGAGGAGAAAGGAAGTGATAAAGTACAGAAGGCAAAGTATTCCAACTTCATAGGGTTGTTTGGTTGATCCCATCTCTGTATACTTACTGCTGGTACTTACTACTCATCATTTGTGCTTACTAATTTTCACAACAGTATATATTTAGAAAATTAATGTGAAGAGATGCATCTGTATTTTATAATATCCATGCTAATATATTAATTGGTTTCAGATTTAGCAAGTACAGTCATACATCACTATCCATAAAGGTTCAAATCTCTCATATAAAATCATATGGTGTTTGCATAAAACCTATGCATAGCCTCTCATTTACTTTATTTATTTATTTATTTATTGATTGATTGATTGATTGATTTTGGTGGTATTGGGGATTGAACTCACAGCCTTGTGCTTGTCAGGCAGGCGCTTATGTCACTGAGCTAAACCCCCAGCCCATCCATATACTTTAAATCATTTCTAGACTACTTACAATGCCTGTTACAATGCCTGTATTTTGTTCACATAGATACAGCATACTACTTAGTGAGTGTCAAAATCAAGTATTGCTTTTGGTAATGTTCTAGAATTTTTTTCCTGAATATTTTTTCAATCCAGGTCAGGTGAAAGCATGGATGCAAATGCAGAAGGATGACAATTGATATTACATCAGGTCCTGGCAGGAAATGAATGGCAAACTCAAAGAATTTAAAAGGAGTTACTTTGAAGAGTTGTGGTCAGGATTAAGCAAATTAACAAGAAATGACAAAGAACCCAGAGAGTAGCAGAAACAGGATATTTTTCTCAAACTGTAAGAAGCTAATACCTTCCTAAAGATCTCCTCAACCTTAAACCCCAGAACCTATAAATATGGTGCCTTATATAGCATCTTTGCTCTATGTATGTTTTAAAGTTAAGGATACTGAAATGAAGAAATGATCCTGGATTGTTTGAGAGGGTAAGTGCTACCACAATGCTCCTTATAATAGAAAGATAGTAGAGTGAGGTATAAAGAGATGTAAGGATACAAAGAGAGATGTAAAGATACAAAGAGAAGCCAGAGATTGGAATGATGAACTTGAAGATAAAGGATAGGACTCTTTGTTGTGTTTTGTTTTGTTTTTTGTACCAGGGATCGAACTCATGACCTCACGCTTGCCAGGCAGGCACTTAAGCCACTGAGCTAAATCCCCAGCACAAGGATAGGACTCTTAAGCAAGGAATGCAGGTGACTTCTAGAAAGCAGAAAAAGGAAGGCAACAAATTCCCTCCCCCACTCCTTAGATGCCAAGACAACAACAAAAGGAACATTTTCCCAAACAAGTCTTGCAGACACATTTTGAAATTTCTGACCTCCAGAACTGTAACATAATACTTTTGTGCTGTTTTAGCTCACTAAATTTGTGATGAATCACCACATCAGCAATGAGAAGCTAATGCATGCTCCTTGGCCAAAAGGATAAGAAGAGAGAAAGCTGTTACCAGAGCCTGGAAGGAGATAGAGCTGTGGAGGAGGATGGGCCAGATGGGAGCTGTGCCTACAAAAAAATACAGGCATGACTGGAATCTCAGTAAGTGCAGGTGAGGGGTTTGAATGAAGAAGAATGATCTCTCTATTCTCTCCATTAGGTCTGTGTCAATGCCTTCCACTGGCTTAACTGAGTCAGCAATAGAACCGGAGGCGCTCAAGTGATACAAGCAGCAGAGGTGAGCCTCGGGAGCTCAGAGAAGATCTGAGAGGGGCTGAGGATGGGTCTGTTGGTGGAAAGCAAGTTGGGTAAATGGAGAATAAACAGAAGAGCAAAATTCTTGAGTTGTGCCATCCATGTAATTGTAATTACACTTATTTAGATACTATTTTATATAGAAAAGTTTTGTATCATATCTTTGTCCATTTATTAGAGTTGAGCAATTATCATTTTTTATTTTTCTTCTTAAACCAGAAGTCACTATTCCTGAGTCAACAAACTAGATAAATGACAATATACACAAAAGTCATTATTGTATAATTTCACATAGTATGTTCACATTATTGTGTGTAGAGTAAAAAGCATCACATGGCCTCTGCTATTTGGAGACTTCCAACAGGTTTTAATTGTCACAGAATTCTAAGCCTGGGCATTGATTTCACATAATGTTATAACAAATCAAAATTTAGATATTGTGATTAAAATTCCATGTTGAATGTGTTAAATATGAATATATAGGATCCTCATTGAAAGCATCTAACAGAAACCTTTTTCATAGAGTTTCAGCTTGCAGAGATGGGGCCATGGGACTTCTTAGCCTCCATTCTTGTGACTCCCTTATAATCCAATCTCTCTCTCTCTCCACATAAATTTGTGTTTACATATTTGCTTACACTTCATCAACTAAAATTGTATATGTATGTACTTACATGCAATACATTAAAATAATATATGAAAGATCAAAATTTATAAAATTGAGGAAAGATATGGAAGTGTTGACTATGTAAAACACTATTGAAATAGTAAGTTGAGTGTGATTTTTCATTAATAATTTTATTCTCCATCCTGCAGCATCACTTAAATTTTCTGTGTTCTTTATCTTGAGTCATGGTATCACCATCTTGCCAGCTACCCAAGTCAAAGGCTTGAATGTTAATTCTCTCACCTCTGCCTTTCTTGTCTACTCATGAAGTTCTTCCTATTTTAAAAATAGTAATCACTAACATAGTAGTCACTCTCTCTAGGTACTATTCTGAGCACTTTATCTAGATCAACTTATTTAGTTCTTACCATAATGCTATTATGTGGATAATCCTAACTCCTTCCCTGTTTTATAAGTGGGAGCTGAGAGAGGTAAAATAAATTATACCTGGTTGGATAAATAGGAAGGCTGAGCTTAAACAGACTGGTGCAGGTCAATATGTTAACAGTACATTTGGCTGTCTTTCCTTGGGCCACAGGCCTCTAGTATCAGGGATCTTTCCTTCCTGCCCAACTAACAGTCACCATCCCTGAGCCAGATGCTTATACCTAGAAGGTCTACTTGCCTGCAGCCAGGCACGTCTCAAATCTAAACTCAACTCAGCCCCCACAGTGATATATTTAGCTTGCCCATCTAATACAACTTTCAAATCCAGCAGTGGTTTTCCATTTACAAGTTGTATTTATTTTTGGTGTTGCTACAAATAATATGCTTATTTGAGTGCTTGTTGATTTTGGTAATATAAAATTTTGGTGACTTTCTTGAAATGCAAGTCTAGTAGGAAGTACAATTTATAAAAGATGTAACTTGGCTGGTTTGGATTGAAATAGAGCCTTGTACACTAGCATTTGTCCTTGTGATGGTTCAGTGTCTTTGATGAATCACTCAGTTCGGTATTGAAAGGAGCATAGGAGGTACATAGAAAACTCGGCTACTAGTTGCAGCACCAGATACCTGTGTGAGAACTAATCCTGGAGGCGGAGGCAGACAGACACAAATGGTTACTAAAGGAGATAGATCTGGTTGTAGGGAAGGATCCCCAGCAGTGGTCTGATGGTCAGTGTTTCTTGATTTTTAACACTCCTTTGTCCTCACAGTCTATTTCCTTTCTCTGAATTATGGAACTTGCTTGCTTCAAACCCCCATATTTTAATGATTCTGAGATCCTTTGTTTCTGACTGAACATTGAACACTGCACAGCTTTGCCAAAAGGTGTCTCCATCCAAAGATCAATGGTTCTCCAGCTGTGGTTATGGCATACTTGGGATTCTTGAGACACACTCAAGGAATTCTCAAGATTAAAGTTATCTTTAAGGTAATAGTAAGAGCATGATTTAAAAAAAAACTATGTAGATATTTGCATTGATGGTAAAATGATAGAGCCATTGTGTTCATCACTGATACACACTTAATAGTCAAGAAAATCTAGATTCACTTAAAACATTTGAATACACATTTTGATAAAACGTTCTGTAGAGCAATATAGGAAGCATGCATTAAAACATTTCTTCTCAGTGACTAAATGTGGTGGGTCCCAAGAAGAAGCCCTTATGATTGATTTGCAAGTTGAACAAAAGACAGATAAACTGTATTTTTCACACTTGCATACTTGGAGGAAATTGTCTGGAAAATGAACAAAGTGAACCCATCCATTTAAGTAAAACAGCTGGCATTTTTTTTTCCAATGATACAATTCAAACTTTCAAGGGAAAATGAGATCTTTGGGAAACTCCTGTCACTATAGACTTAGTTGCTCTATACTAAATATTTCCTGATGAAACCAAAGGTGATATACATAAATACAGTTTTTTTCACATTGTTTAATACAGTGTGTCAGTATTTGGAAAATCTTTAGAACTCACTTAACTAGCATTTTTTACATAAAGTTGTTTTATTCTAAATTTTTTTATTAGTACATATTTGCAGTGCATAATACTTATATTTCTTGTGTGGAGTTGGTACCTGCACATAACACATATAAATTCATTTCTTCATCTCTTTTCCCTCCCATTTCTTGTCCCTCCTTCCAACTTTTGATTGCAACAATACTTTGTAACTAACCAATGCTCGATATTCTAAACCTTCCCTGAATAAAAGATTCATTCAAAAAGAAAGATAGAAAAGTGGATGGTATTACAACAGAATAGGAAAACATCACTGATGGTTTTAGATTTCACAGGGCAACTAACAGTTTACAAATGGCACTGTTGAATTTGAGTGTAGTAGCAAAGAAAAACTTCAGTTACTTGAATTTGAGTGTTGTAGTAAAGAAGAAATCCAGTTACCTGGAATAAATATTCTTTAATTTTCTAACTTCTAATAACATGTGAGGGTAAGTGTTTTTTGTACTGAGAATTGAACTCAGGACCTTGCACTTGCCAGACAGGCACTGTACCACTGAGCTATAACCCTGGTGAGGCTAAATTTTATACTCTTCTAGAAAAACAATGCATTATGATTGAATATAAAGACAGATGAAATAGAACCATTCTCTAGTAAAAGAGCTTACAAAACATAAACAGTTTCACTAAGTTTTATTTTTCCAGAGTTACTTTTCATAAAATGTTACATTTTGTTACTTCAAATGAGAAAAATTTGTTTGAATTTCTAATATTGTAAATTATGCCATACTGTAAATTAATATGTCATATTAAAAACACTTTGGGGTTCCAAATTTTGTTTTGTTTTGTTTTGAGACAAGTTCTTGCCACGTAGACCAGGCTGGTCTTAAACTCACTGTGCAGCCCACGCTGTCCTTGAACTCACAGCAATCTTCTTGTCTCAGCCTCTCAAGTGCTGGGATTACAGGTATGCACCCTCATATCTGGCTTGGGATCCCTATGTTTAAAAAGTTTAAGAGGTCCTGACATTTAAAAGTTTGAGCACTACTACTACTATCAGTTATTTTTTTTTATTTAAAAGAGAATAAAACAAAAGGGGGCAGTACAGAGCAGATCAGAAGAGGACAACATAGGCAACACAGTACTTTACATTAAGTCAACTGGACATCAACAGTATCTAACACCATATCTCTTACTCTGCTATAGTTGAGCATATCAATTACAATAATATCAACCATAACACAATAGTATAAAGCCATGCATATAGTGAAAGAATTCCAGGGCTTTCTGAACCGAATAACAGAAAATGATCAATGGGTATTGTAATATCTCATTTTTGATAAAAAAGAAAAAAATTTGTTTGAACGATCACACACATTCAAATTCCAATGAGACACAATGTGGTAGATAGAACCAATGGTAATAGAACAAAAAAAA